>JAMAGK010000044.1:0-198374 GCA_023626135.1 Talaromyces sp. R2412 | reverse complement strand
AGTTATAGAATTAAATATATTTTAAAAAAGTAAAATATTACTATAGATATATTAAGTAGAAGATTTAACTATATAATTAGAATTAAACCTTTAAAGATAAATATTTTTTAAAAAGAATTAGGAATTATATAATATAACTATAATATAATAATTATAATTATAATTAAGATTATTAATAATAATCTATTTTATTAAAAACTATAATAAAAGACTATATAAAACAAATAAATATAAAAAAAAAAAAAGTTTAATTAAATAGAAAGCAAGAATAGATTAATAATATAGAATAGAAAGATTAAAATATTATAAAACATAACTATAAAAGTTATCTAATAATACTATAATCTATCAACAAGTAGATATCAGAGAATTAAAAAAATAATTAAATTTATTAATAGAATATTCTTCTTCCCTTATATTTAAAAAAAGATTAAAAACTATATTTAAAACTATAATAAATATAATTAAAATAAAGTATTATACTATAAATCTTTTAAAAAAATACAAATATTAGAGATACTAAAAGAACTATAGAAAAATATTATTATTAACTTTATCTAAGGATTACTATAGTCTAAAAATCTAATAATAGAAATTTATTACATTAATATTATTATAATAGTTAACTAATTTATAAAATATATTATTCTTAAACTAATACTAAAGGATATAATAGCAGAATAATATATAAAACTTATATTATAAAAAATTTTTATCTAAATTAAATTATTAAATAAAATAATTTTAGATTAAGATAAATTATTTATATTTAAATATTAGCAAATAATTATAAAAGTATATAGAATTAATCACAAACTATTAACTGTAAATTATTAATAGACTAATAGATAGTCTAAAAGAATAGTTTAAATAGTTAAATAATATCTTCGATACTATCTAGATTAGGAATAAAATAATTAGATAGAATTATTATTAATAATATAATATATAATAAATAATATTAAAAATATTACTATAAAACAAGTTCTACATTTTATAAATTTTAAATAATATCTAAGAATGATATAGTCTAAAGTACTATAAAAAGGACTATTAAAAATAGTAATAATATAAACTAAGAAGCTACAAATACTCTATTAAATAATTTTAAAAGATATTAAATAGATAGAAAATTAAATAAAGACTTATTATAATAGAAAGTGTAAAAATATATTAATCTTTAAAAAAGAAGAGAGAATCTATTTACTATAACAAACCATTAAATAGAAAAAATTTAATATTTTTATAAAGAGACTAAGCAACAAACTTAATATAATTAAATATAAATCTTTTAGAATTTAAAAGAAACTTATTAATAATAATTATAAACTTTAATTATCTATAAAAATAAAAGTATACCTAGTATTTTATATCTTATTATTAGAACTAACTAAAAATTCTAAAAATAGTAATAATAAAGTAAGCAAAGACAAATATAAGATTAAAAAAATCCTAAAAAGAAAGTTAATAGATAGAAAAATCTTTTATTTAGTCAGCTAGAAAGATTATAGATCTAAATATAATTTATAAGAACTAGTTAGATATCTGAATTACCTTAAAAAGATTCAAGTATTTCGCTAAAAAGGAACTTTAAAAGGATATAGTTGAACTTATTATTAAAAAAATTAAGAAAGTTATAAATAGTAGTAGTAATTAACTTATTTAATTTTTACTACTTTATTTCTTTTTTTTATTCTTTTTCCTTTTTCTTTTCTAATTATTCTAACTTTTCTATTTCTTTTATATCTCTTATTATAAAATTACTAATATAATACTAAAAAAGACGTTATTATTTTTAAAGATAAAGAATTTTTAATATTATTATCTCTTTCTCTTTCTAAAACCTATTTTAGATATTAACTAATTTTTTCTACTTTTTATTAGAAAATAATAGAGTTAAATCAACATATTTTATATTAGAACGAACACACTCATTATAATAATTAGATTTATTATATTTAATGTATAACTTATTAAAATAAGTATAGTAAATATAAGAGAAAACTATTACAAAATTGTTCTTTTTAAAATATTTAAAATGCTTTTATTTACAAATACCTGACTTTAATAATATAGTTAGACTATCACTATAAGTATAGAAAAAAATAAAGAATAGTTACTTATCTATAAACGTGGGCAGCGCGCGACTATTTATTATACTGTCGGGATACCAGCCTAGAAGAAGGGGATTGTCAGAAGAATAGATAATTTATAGCCAATTATACCCCTTATATTAGTAACTGCTGAGACTATATTATATATATAGGCTATATGAAAAAGATATATATAGAAATTAATCTATTTAAGATTAATAAAATAAAGCACTTAGTGAGCTAAGATAAGTTTATAGCAGTACTATAAAGAAAAGTAATAATAATATTATATATTAAAGCAGCGCTTCGATATATCAAACTAGTACTATTAAATATTAAAATAATATTTTGATATAAAAGACTATATAGAAATACTTATTTACTATTATATATCTAGCTTATTATGTTTTATTCTTTTAAGAAAATAGTATATTACTATTTACTCTTTAATATATTTTACAGTCTATTACTGTGATAGTACTTTACTTTTACCTTAAATTGCCTTACCAACGTTCCCCATTTGACTTCGGTTAACAGAATATCCACCGCGATTCACATCTTGGTGACGAGTTGTTGAACCGTTTGACATATCTTTATTATATTAAGGTTCTTATTATTATATTATATTTATTTAATAATATCTATTAGAGTATTATCCACTTTTCTTTTCTATTTAACAATTAAATTGCTAAAAATTAATATATAATACTACTTCTATTATTTCTTAAAAAATTTTAAATCTAGGATTTATTATAATAATTATATCTTTAACACTTTCTTTAAATCTTTAATAAAACTAGTTTTAGTATCTTTAGTTACTATACTTAAAGCTATTAGATACTTATAAATATTTAAAAATATATTCTCTTATAAATCAGACTTATTTAATATTCTATATCTTATAGATTATAATAAATTCTTTATTAATAGTTCTATAAAATTATTTAAATTTATTTCTAAAATAATCATAACTACTAAATAATAGAATAATTTCTAGATTAGCTTATTCTTACTCTTTTAACTAATTTTTAATATAAAGCGTAAACTATCGTATTATATTTTTAGTAAAAAAACTAAAAATAGTTAAAATCTTATCAGCTTCACTTTTAATACTTAAAATATTAATTAAAAAGTAGATATTTATCTATATAAAAAACTGATCGAGAATTCCTAACATATCTAAGAAAAGTTTAATTTTTCTAATCTTAAGTTAAGATTTTTATAATCTAAAAGCTATTTAGATTTCAAGTACTATAATCCACTTTATTACTTATTATAGCTATTGTTAAATAATTATAATAGATCTAGAGGTACTACTAATAGTTAAAGCTAGTGCTAGAGCGTTTCTTACTATATTAATTAAGATTAATTACTTACTTAATTCTTACACTTTATATTATAAAGATATTTTATTATTAAATAGTTTAACAACTCATTACTAAAATATAAATTATGATAGATATTCTATTAATCAAAGTTAAATAGAGAATATAATAAAATAATCTAAAAATAAAATAAAATATTATTATAGTAATAGGCTGCAAAATATATTAAAAAGTAATAATAGTATACTATTATAGTATAAAGATAAAATATAATAGGTTAAATATATAATAGTAAAAAAATATCTTTATATAATTAATCCTTAATATAATAATTATAGCTTCGCTATATTTTTTATATTTATCTAAATATAGTTTTACTATATTTACTATATTAGTTATATATATTCTTATATTTTATATCTTAATATAGATATCTTATATTTATATAAAATAAAGAATAGATATTTTATATTACTACTAGCTTTATAACTATTATTTTATATCTAATAACCTAAAATACTATTTCTAAGATTTTAGTTCTAGAACTGTAATTATATATTAATAGTGAGTATATAGGCGTTCCGCACGTTACAATAACCAGGCTAATCTATACTCATTAATACATTATGTTCCCGTTGCTTATATAATAGCGTCCCGCCGTCACATTTATTGGCTATGAGTTATTGATTCTTCTGACAGATCTATAGTATAATAACTAGATTTAACTATAGAATTACTATTATAAATATAATTAGAATAATTACTAATCGATTTAGATTACCTGATATTTTTATTATTATCTATATTAATAGCTATTTATTATACAAGTGCCTTGTTAAGCTTGGAATGATAAAGGAGAAGTACTTTATAATTAATCTTATAGCACTCTATTAATTATATAAACAGTATAAGATTAATAAAATCTATTAGATTTATAGAGATAATAACTCTGTAAATATCTTTATAAAAATAAACCCTAATAAAGCACTAAAAATATTTGTTAATATTAATAGGATAAGAATTTAAATAAAAAACTTTGTAAAATATATAAAGCAAGAGTAAGAAAGTATCTAGGAACCAACTAGAAATCTTAATAAGGTAAAGAAAGTAAGAACTATTATAGAGATAATTATATAATATATAGAGAGTATTTATAAAAATAATTTAATACTAATTATTTAATTTAGATTAACTATAGTATGTTAGTATAGAAGCTATAATTTTAAAGCTATCTTTATTTATTTAATCTTATTATATAATTTGTTTAAAAGCCCGCGATTATAATTTTATAATTATAATCTTGTTTATATATATTTATAATTCTTTTTAGTATTTTTAATTAATTAATTGCAATCTATTTGTAGAAAAAATTTAATATTAGATAAATGGTGCAGTTAACTAAGCGGATAGTCTTTATTATGTAATACTTAGCAGCATGTAACTAGGACCCAGGGGTAAACCCCCGTTCTGACTCGGTATCAGCCTTCTTCAGATAACATAACCTTTTACTATTGCAATTATATGATTATCTGTTTCAGACGTGTAATTACACCAGTAAACCCACAAATATTTCATTTAAAATAAAACTTAATATAAGAAAACTTTAAATTAATAAAATTTTTTAATTTTTTTACATATTTACATAGTAGTATTTATTAATAGTTTAATATTCTAGAATCTACATATTAAATATAAATAATCTACTTTGTGATACATACGAATTTCCGGTCACTATATAGATATCATTACCAGCAGCAAATAATTCGTTGTCCCTAGGGTAGAGCTGGGTGTAGGCTAGTCTATTAGATAATCTAGTCGATCATTCTGATAGGTGTGATCGGTTAACGAGCGACATTATTGGCACGATCGCATATATCGGGTCCACTGTAAGGATCAGGAAAGAAAGTGAAGTTCGTCAGGTGCTACCTTCGGTTCGGGTTTTCAGGAATACATATTTAGCTCGTGGCCATAATCAAATAAACGGGAGGAAAATTCTGCATGGTGATAAAGTGGCATTTAGTCTCTAGAATCGGTGAAAAACTTTTAATTAAAGCAAACATGCCTCTGAAATACGACTCTGAGTTCTGGGATGCATTCGCGCCTATGGTTCCCGCCGTAACTGGCGCCCGACCAGCCATCTACGACGTACAAGCACGAAGAGACATCATTAGCGCATTGCTCTCAACAAATGCCTCTCCCAGTCCGGACATGGACGGCTTGTTGACAACTTATTATGCCGAGAGTAGCAATGGACACAAAGTTGCTGTTATCGCTATACTGCCACCAGATGGGAAGGAAAAAGCGCCGACTTCGGCCATTATGTACATCCACGGCGGTGGAATGATCCTGGGAAGTGCTGCTGGATCTGCAAGAAGACTCGTGTCACAGGTCAAGGAGATCGGCATTCCGCATTTCAGCGTCGAGTATCGACTGGCCCCAGAAGCGCAAAATACAACCCCAGTGGAAGACTGTTGGGCAGCTCTGGTCTGGCTGAAAGACAATGCTGCGCTTTTCAACATTGATCCCTCGAGAATCGGTGTTCGAGGCGACAGTTCTGGGGGAGGGATAGCAGCGGGATTGGCCCTGATGGCACGGGACCGAAAGTTGGATCCCCCTCTTGCGAAACAGATTCTCATCTGCCCAATGCTCGACGACCGAAACGCTACGCCGAACCCTCATCTTGAAAAATTCCCTCTGCTGTGGAATATAGAAGATAATATCACGGGATGGAGCGCACTGTTGGGTAAAGACAGAGCTGGCGATCCTAATGCCGATATTTCCGAGTACGCCTCACCAGCACGTGCAAAGAGCGTTTCAGGACTACCATCGACATATATAGAATGTGGAGGGTGCGACTACTTTGCTAAGGAGGATATTGCTTATGCTAGTCGTCTAGTGGCAGAGGACATTGAGGTGGAGTTCCATCTTTATCCTGGTTTACCGCATGCCGCAGAGGATTTTGCACCGGAAATTGACGTGATAAAGAAGTCCAAGGCCAATATAAGGAAAGCATCATTAAGCTTTTGAGTGAAGAAACTTTTTGAAAAGACGATGTGAATTATCAAGATTTAAGACATAGCTTTCTAAAATTCCAGATATATTGACAAAACGTTCGGGAAACGATACATATGGGACAGAAGTAGCGACGGCCCACCGTACTCAATTTTATTTTTTTCCTTTTGACACAACGATTAAATTTTCGATTATTTAAAAAATCCGTTTTATGCTTTTCATCCGTGTGTGCCTTGTAAAGTACAGAAAGTATGTAAATAATAACTCCAAACCTTTCCCCGAGGGTTTTTCCTAGGCGCAAGTGTATGCAAACGGCTTGGCCTTCAAGATGAAGGGCTACGGGTAACTGCTGTATTGGCGGTGAGTTTGGGAGCTGAAAGCATATTGGAATCCTTCAATGTTTTTGAGACTAAGAATGTTATGATTTAATATCTCCAGTATTGCTTCCATAGGTGTCACGTGAAGTCCGCCTTCCATTTCACAATGACCTAGTCTAGAGTAGTCTGACGCGGTTTGTTGACAGTGTTATTATGCGGTATCATTGCTAATTGTAAGTAAGGCAGCAATTGAGACTTTTACATTACAGGACATATGGAGAAACAGACAATTTCTGATTAACGTTTCTTTCTAAATAGGACATGCACTGATTTAAATATAGACGGCAAGGTGTCGTCCAGATACGTGAATGACCGGTCAATCTACCATCCGTATATGCCGGTGTTGTGCAATAATTTAGGAGCTTCGTCGTCACGTTTCCCCTCGATGACATCAATCAAAGGCATCACAGAGTCGGCGGGCGCCCTGGCACCGTACTCAGCCTTGTTGTAAGGTCCTAGGCTCGAAACTGTATGACCTGGATCATAGAGCAAGACTGTGATTCCATCAGGCTCATACTCTACATATTGGCAAGCAGTGATCATGTTGAGGGCAGATTTGCTGGCACGATACTGATGGCCCTGGAGTTTATAGGTAGGCGAGTTTTTATTGAGGCGAGAACTGATAGATCCTGCCCCACTGGTAATATTGACAATTCGAGGTGAGTCTGTGGACTCTTTCAGAAGTGGCGCGAAAGCATTGGCGACGATTAAAGGTCCAGTGGCATTGGTGTCAAATGCAGTTCGCATGTACTCGCGCAATGTGCCGCCTGCCATTGGTGCCACAGCTGCGTTATTAACGAGTATGTCCAATTTGCCGAATTCCTTGCGAACCTTCGCAGCGGCCTCCTCAATGGTATCGTCATTGGTTACATCGAGCAAAAGCATCTCTACGCGCCCAGGCAAGTTGTAAGAACGCAGCTTTTCCAGAGCGGCATTTCCTTTCTCAGCAGACCGAGCTCCTAGTAAAACGTGGTAGCTGCCTTTTGCAAGAAGCTGAGCTGCGAGTTCAAAACCAATACCACCGCTGGCTTGATATTTGCGCAATGTTAGTGAAACATACGTGGGAAACAACTGGCTGAACATACCGCCAGTAATTAAAACAAGCCTTTTCACTGCTGCTGCCATTTTCAATATGCGATATATGCAAAGAAATTTTCAGTTGAAAAGTATCTATAAAGCTTCTCTTCAAGATCCTTGATTTTGTGAGCAGGGGGATGGGAAGACAAAAAAAATAAAAGAACGTAGCGGGCTAGCTGGGAAACCCCCATGCGGACGCCACGATAACGTAATCAGCGGTTGTCTCAGACCTTAGAGCCTAATACAAAATGGCAAGCGTTTGGTTAATTCTAAAGGAGGGGGAGGGATAGCAGGATTAGGCTGCCCGCTATTAATAGCGAAGCCCTAACAATACTAACTATAAATACTTTAAAAAGGGAATGGCAAGTTCACTATTCATTAAAAATTTCTATATTATTCTATAAAAATAAATAAATAAGAATAAAAATAACATTAAATTATTAATATAAAATAAAGTAAAATTAAGTAAAATTTAAAATATAAAAAAATTTTAATTTAAATAGAAATTCTATGAATGATATTTACTTTCAATTAATAATTTTCTCATAAATTATATATAAAAAAATAAACTCTATAATAATTATAATTAAGACTTTTTAATAGAATCCCAGATTCTTAATCCAAATCGGTTTAAATCCCCTTACAGAGCTTGCTCCACCGGCGCATCAGTACTTCCATTAAGAGAAATTTAGCGCGGCGCCTTTCCCATGATTTGATATTCTCTATATTCATCGTTCTAAGGACGGTTTTCTATTAATAATCATACAACGTAGCAGGGTTCTTGACCCAAAGTGCATGCCACTCTTCTTCTGACATCCATTGACTCAGCGACTCGATCCAGCTTTTGTCGTCGACTTTGAGAAAAGCCTCCTCGCTCGAAGCATTTTTCCCAATTCTGTCCTTGTGACGCTGGGTGTGTGGCCAATCACTGCCCCAAACGATGCGCTCGGCGTTGGCATCGACGAAGAGCCTGACTAGCCACCGCATATCCCTGAAACCCGGGGCTAGGTTGGAGCATCTGTTTGGCGCCGAAAGTTTGATCCACAAGTTCCCATCCTCGAGAGTTTGCCGGAGCTCTTGCAATCCCAAGCGCTCCTTTTCCGACAGGTACGAATCATTCTGAATTTCGGTGATTTCGTCGTCGGCGCGATAGCTACTTCCTTCTATCAACGCGAAATGATCCACAACAACTGGCACCGGGCACTTGTTGACAGTCGTCCGAAGACTGTGCCAAAAGTCAAGATGCGGTTGCTGGATTTGAATGCTCCAGCCTGGCTTGCCCCATCGCGCTAGCCGCTGAGCAGTGGCTTCGATTAGCTGGATTTGAATGTCGACGCTGTCCATGGCCTTGTGACGGAAAAGGTCTAGACGGACTGAGCGCACGCCTGAAGTGTGATACTGATCTAGCATCTCATCTGTGACGGTTTCAACGTCCAGCACGCATATTCCCCGGGCGGTGCCGCCCCAACGGTCGAGGTAGTAGAGGAGGGAAGAGCAGTCCGGTCCGTAAGACAGGCCATGGGCAATACAGACATGCTCCACGCCAATCGACTTTTCGAACTCTTGCAGCTGCTCCAGAGAGGCAAGCCCGGGGGTAAAGTGTCGTCCAGCGGCAAACGGAAAGCGTTCGGGTTCGAAGATGTGGTGATGTGTGTCCCATGCTCCGGGCGGCACAGCCTTGACCGGAAAGTCTGACATTTGCGATTAAGTTGAAATTATAGGAAATCACGATCAAAGAAGTCATAGATAATATCTTCCCGCCGAAGACGCAACTGCGAGGCGTCTACATATTTAGCCTGGATCACATCAATACCGCCCATCAAAGGTGCTCGGCCAGTTGACGTCGGGGAAAACCCGCGGGCCCCTTCGGCACTACTCCGAACCGGAAGGCGGAGCTCGCCCGATAACAAACATTCTTGTATTAAAAAAAAGACGTCCAGGCCCTACGACAGGTATTACAACAAGTAAAGAACTGGCTTTCGATATCGTTCATTAATTTAATGAGCTTTAAAAACAAAACACTTCAGACAAACACAATGCCCGCGAATTCCAAAGCCATCATCGAGCGCCTGCAACAGTGGGGAGCCTGCGATGTAAGACCCAATACCCTAACCGTGCACGAATCCGTGAAGCTTTCTAACGTCAATTGATGTTGACAGGTAGCAGATGGTCTTTCCAAACTCAATCATCCCAATGGCGGCTTCCTGGAGGGTCTGACCATGTACTCGCCAGAGTTCCAGGCTGGAGAAACCAAGATTGTCGGACAAGCATTTACCGTGAAGTTCGTCCCCAAGTCCGACGAGACCGCGCCCAAGCTGCAAGGCAACTATGTAAGTTTCAAGTCATTCCCAGCTTCACCATCGCATGGCTCAACGACGACACTATGCAGATTGATCAAATCCCAGAGGGCGCCGTGGTCTTTATCTCCCAGCCGCTTCCCCAGGTGAATGCCGTGTACGGCGGCTTGATGACGCTTCGCGCGCAGGTGCTCAAGGCAGCCGGCGTCGTGATTGATGGACGAGTACGTGACTTGGGCGAGCATCGTGCGCTCAAATTTCCTCTTTTCGCAAAATCCGTTGGTACTACAGCCGGAGGCGAAGTCTGTCGTCCATCTGAAATCAACGTTCCCGTCCGCCTCAACTCGGAAAATCAGGATGATGCATGGGTGAACCCTGGCGACTATATTATTGCCGACATGAATGGTGTCGTGCGTCTTCCTCAAGGCTTGGCTGAGCAAGTGCTGGACCTCATTCCGGCGATTGCGGAAGCAGACGCAAAGTGCGCAGAGGCAATCAAGACTGGACAGACGGTGCAGGCAGCATTCAAGGAGTTTCGGGGTCGTTAAGTCACATATGTTACATACATCTCATATTACGCAGTTTAATAATAATAATAATAAAACAAATAATCGTCACAAAGAAAGCGTTGAAGTTATTAGAACTTAACCACCAAGGCTGTGTATTGCAGCCTACCTAGGTATCACGATGTACTTCCATATCCACACAACTAGTAGCATTGTTATTGACGACGGTGGATGATGTCAGGCATGATACAGATGGGTTTCGAGATTACTCTCTTCTTATGGATCTCAAGAATATTAGAGACCTACCTCAGTGGTTATTGCAGTAGCTATCACAGTCTATCGATAGATAGTGCTTGTGTACAATTTACGAGAGACAACGAAATGAACAAGGGACCCATTTGTTACCACATAATTTGTTCATAACCCGCATATAGCTCTCCGTTGTCTTGTCAATACCTGCATATATATGGATATATACTCAATATACTCTTACCTAGGCACTTAGGATATGTAGTTATGAGAAAAGTCCAAGCAAAAAGCAGAAGCTCCACTCGTCATCAAAGAAACTGCCCATACCCTACACCAATGGATATAGCCTAGCACAACATCACCAGGTAATATTCTCTGTTTACCCTCGGTCTGTGGCATATGGACCATTTCTACCGTGCGGGATGTGTTTTTGTTTTTCAAAAGAAGTCATTAATTAAGAATAATGGTAAATAAAGATCCTAATTATTGGTAGTGCTACTGGATAGCCTTGAGCAATCCTGTCAAGACAGCAACAAGTCCACAAGCACCCGGGTCTGGAATTTGAGTAGTAGAGTCATCACCAATGTCGTCCCCTGTGCCAACATAGGTTGATCGTCCAAACTTGGATTCCAAGTATCGCGTGCTCTCACAGCCCTCCACAGCCTTTTGAACGGCATGCGTGATAGCATCGACTGTATTATTATCCTGCGAGGCCTCCTTGAGTGCAGTGACAAACGGGATCAGCGCATCCATCAGCGTGCGGTCCCCAACGCGAGCACCGGTAAATTTTTCAAGAGTTTCGAGGGCCTCGCTGAGCCCAAGGGCATAGTACCGGCCAGTCAATCCTGTGTCCTCGCTATATAATCGACTGAGCGCCGCAGCGAGTGCGGAAAGGAAGATTCCGTAAATAGCACCAGAAGTTCCGCCCATGGCCTCGGTGACAAGTTCTGCCAATGTACCCATTCCTCGCGACAAATCACAAACCGGCAAGATGCCAGTGTCAAGCCCCTGCACAACCGCCTTTGCGCCTGCGAGTAGTGTGGTACCGCAGTCACCATCGCCCAGGATGGTGTCGTAGCGGGTAATTGTGGGTTCTCTGGCAGTCACTTCGGCAAGGATTGATCGGATAATTCGAGTGAATAGATTCTCGTTGCCTGGGTGCAGTGAATGTTAGTCTGCAATGCTATAGAAAGGAAAGGATGAAAGGGAGCGAAAGGGGATATGACATGCTCACATTCAATGAATGGAACGTTGGATTGAGAGACATGTCTCTCACTGCTCTCGGTCAAAGTGACCTCCTTGGGGCCAATATTCCACTGGGACTGTGGGATTGTGGAGGTCCATCCTGTGGCAGTCGTTGGCTGGTCCAGCAATTCTAGGACTGTTGATGCGGTTTCCGAGTCATCCAAAGTGAGGAAAGTAATACTGAAGCCCCGACCATCTAGCGCCGACAGAAAAGTGCCGGCATATACTCGGCAGGGAACAACATCGTAAGTTTGTTTCAGTTGAGAAAGAACAATGGAAGTAATGGCGCCCAACTCGATGGTTGAGAGACCACCGAGATTGTTCATCATCAAAACCAGCTTACTGTTCTTCTGGCCAACTTGCGGAGACAAGAAATTGTGTTCGGGCTTGGCCGGGTTCGAAAGAATGTCCAGCATCTCCTTAACAAGCTCTGCCGCTGACGTGCCAGCTATCAGCTGGTTAATTGCCGGCTCATTGTGAATGCCCATGCCGAGCGATATACCGTTGAACCTGGTCTCGTTGGATGAAACCTGTCCGGGAACATAGCAAGGCGCCAGAGACGCGCCGATGGTACCCAGCCCCTGCGAGACAACCTCACAGATACTGACGATCGTGTCGAGATCAAGGCCACGCTGGGAGGCAGCGCCTACAATCTTGTGTACGAGGATTGTTCCGGCCAGACCACGACGACCGACAAATTTCCCTCGCGAGCGCCCAACGGCAACGTCATCCCCAACCACAATCATGCGGACATCCCTTCCAGTAGCTACTTTGAAGCGTTCAGAGGCCAAGGCAAAGTTCAGCTTATCTCCTGTGTAGTTTTTGACAACAAGAACTGTTCCCCGTGGCGAAGACGCAATCTCGAGCATGCGGTAGATCTGGCTCACGTTGGGCGACGCGAATATAGCCCCGGAGACTGAGGCATCGAGCATGGCGTCGCCGACGTATCCAGAGTGAGCTGGCTCATGTCCACTTCCCCCTGTAGAAAGGTCGGTTATAGCTCGTATCGCGCAGAAGAACCTTTGTGAAGCATCTTACCTCCGCTAACCACAGTAACTCGATCCGCGTGCGCCATCTCACGTTTGTGTAGCACCGAAAACTTCTCGTCAATATCAAGACCGGGCTGTAAGTACAGCTGGGCGCGACACCATTCCCGCACAAGCTCTATGGGCTCGTTCAAGAAGCGCCGCTCTGTTAGGCATTATCAGAAATTGCATTGGAGACAAGGAGCATGGAAGGGAGAGGGGGGGAGGGTTATGTGGATATTGACCTGAAGTCATGGTGCATATTCCGCCTACACGGGGTTTTGGAACAATGATCTTCTTGTGTATAGTTCTATATACACAAAACTACTTATTAGACTGTTTCTGATATTTTATGTTCCCCCGGATTTCGTACGTTATCATCTTCCCGCATGCTTTTCGGTGATTTCCGACGGCGTACCGTGGCCTTTTGGCGCAATGAGATGAAAAAATAAAAGAAAAAAAGGGGAAAAAAAAAGAAAAAAAAAAAAAAAATCTTACCATAAAAAGCTAGACGTTTCAAAACAAGTATAGAGAAGAGCTTCTAGTCTAGACCAATGTTGGGCTGCGGCGGCGACATCCCCGATGGGTGAGACTTCTCGGAAAAGGGCCGACAGCCATGCACGCGCATACAACATTGAAACGACAGACGGCCATTTTATGAAAGTGGTAACGCACTTTGTTGGCTTACCTGCTTCAAGCCTGCAAAATTTGAGATTTGACCGTCACCATGGCCTCTGATCGCACCGAGTACCCTGCTACCAATGCCACTTGGCGGATTCTCAACCACGCCAACCAGCACAATTATGCTGTTGGAGCGTACAACTGGTAAGTTGCCTCCATCTATGTTTCACTATCATGTCCGGTAATCGAGCCACAGCTACAACACCGACGGAGTGATGGCCGTGATTCGCGCAGCTGAGCGTACTCGCTCAGCAGCCATCATCCAGCTGTTCCCTTGGACGATGCACTTCCAGGGCGCCGAATTCATCCGCTACGTAGTTAGGACTGCGCACGCCGCGAGCGTACCTATCGCCGTGCACCTCGACCACTGTATCAAGCCAGACGATGTGGAGCTAGCGCTGACGCTTCCATTTGACTCTATCATGGTGGACGCCTCCTCCACGATGGACAAAGAGGGGAACATCCGCTACTGCAGGGCTATTGTGGAGCGCGCACGCGCGGTCAACATCACCATCGAGGCGGAGATAGGCCGAATCGAGGGTGGTGAGGATGGGCTGCCCACGGTGGACATGGGCGCAGTGCTCACACGGCCTGACGAGGCCGAAGCCTTTGTCAGGTGCACAGGAGTGCACTTCCTTGCCCCGTCTTTTGGAAACATCCACGGGGGATATCCTGCTGGAGGCGCCGAGAAGTCGTGGGACCTTGCCCGGTATGTACTTACTCCTACCTTTCTAATATTCACAAGAACAAACTCGGCCCTGTCCGATATTTTTATTAACGCCCCATGACAAGGCTGGCAGCCATAGGAAAGTTGGTCGCGGCTTCCACACCGCTGGCGCTGCATGGCACGCATCCAGTCTCGGACGAGCTGTTCCTGCGCACCGTTGAGTGTGGCGTGCGAAAGATTAACCTGAACCGGACGGTCCGCGACGACTACACGCAATTTGTTGCCGAGAAAGCCGGCGAGCTCGAGCTCACCGTGTGTTTGATGCAGGCCGTGGAAGTATACGCGAAGTCGATTGAGCGGATGATGGGAGTGTTCGGGTCGGTGGGGAGATACTAGTTACATAGTAGATACACACTAGATACATAGCTATCGAATGCTAAACTGCAGGATGTTCTCGATGAATGGATTAATGATAATCCTCTGTATAATTTACATGTATATATAAATTGGCCGTACCTGGCAACACCTAGCCCATAAGAAAAACCTGATTATAAGGAACCAAGATGGTGCATTGTTTTATTGCCTTATATTTAAGGTTTACTGTATTTTCCTCTGCCTTCGTCGGCCCATCGCCGTCTCCTCAACATTGAAAGTTTAAGGATGGGAAAAGCCCGACAGCCAACCATGGCGCTTTCCCTCACTACTTGTAAGTTATAAACTCATACTCCCTGACCGTCGTTCTCCCCTATTCTCCCCCCAACTCAGAGGATCGACACAGTCTGTTGTTTTTTTCTTTCGTGTGTACCATCTCATTAAGTCGGTCATTGTTCCCACGTAACCGCCACCATGGTGCTTGTGGACAAGAAGATACTCGCGACTGTTCCGCCTGAGGTGATCAGCCTGCGAATCTTGTCCTACGGCCTGGTTCTGTCGGTTTCCGGGTTCCTTCATGGTAAGCAATGGTCGATGTTTTGTTTGCCACTCACAGCCAGAAATCGAAGCTAAATTTGTGGCAGGCTTGAACACCGCCAACATTTCCGGCGTCATGAGCATGAAGCCTTTCCTCAAACATTTCGGCTTTGATAGCATGTCAAGTACTGCGACTTCCAACCTCAAGGGTTGGATTACGGCTTGCCTGCTGCTGGGATCCTGTGCCGGTGCTCTGGTGGCCGGCCCAATATCGGAAAAGCTCGGTCGAAAGGCCAGCTTGCAGATCTTCAGTTTGTGCTATGTAATCGCAGCCATCTTGATGACCGTTGAACCCAGTAGATCCGGCGGCGTTGCCATGCTCATTGCGGGAAGAACTCTTTCTGGCGCCGCCTCAGGCGCAGCCAGTGTGGCCGGCACTGCGTACATCGCTGAAGTATCCCCCAAAGTCATCCGAGGCGGTCTCGCGGCGCTCTACAATGCCAATACAATGTTTGGCGTGTCGATGGCTTATTGGATTAACTATGGCGCGCTCATCCACATCTCCTCCCATACGGACGCCCAGTGGCAGGTGCCCATGGCTATGCAGGTCCTACCCGGTATTATACTGGGTTGTGGCCTGATTGCTGTTCCTGAATCACCACGGTGGCTCGCAAGCAAGGACAGGGTCGACGACGCACGCAAATCTCTTCAAAGGCTTCGCAAGCTTGACCTAAACCATCCGTACCTCCAAGAGGAACTGACCGAGATATCCGAGGCCCGTCTCTACTACCTAGAGCAACCAAAGGGCTTGAACATGGCTCGATTTACTGCTGTACCCAACCTTGGCAAGCGCATGGTTCTCGTCCTTCTCGTACAAACCTTCTTCCAGCTGTCTGGCGGTAACATCATCACTTACTACAACACGACTATTCTCGACTCCATTGGCTTCACCAACTCGAAAACCAATTTCCTCTTTTCCGGAATCTATGGAATAGTCAAAGTAGTCTCTGTTTTCATTTACTGTCTCTACTTTGTCGATCACTATGGCCGACGCCCTCTCCTTTGGATGGGCTCTACCATTATCATAGTAACCCTGACATACATGTCCGTTTACTTGGGGGCTTTGATGGATATATCTGGCAGCAAGGCCGCCGGATGGGCTGCTATTGTCGCCATCTATCTGTACGCTATTGGATATGCCATCTCATGGGCCACCGTGCCGTGGATCATCAACGCCGAAGTCTTTCCCCTCTCTGTGCGAGCGCCTTGCATGGCATTGATGATCACATGGCAATACCTGGTGAACTTTGCGCTCACACGCGCCATGCCAAATATGCTCACTAGCATGCACACGTATGGGCCATTTGCCCTATTCGCGTGCGCTACTGTTGTCGGGACCACGTACTGCTTCTTTGCATTCCCCGAAACAAAGGGAATGAGTATGGAGCACATGGATCGGCTGTTTACAGTGCCTTGGTACAGTGTGGGCAAACATAGTCTGAAAATCAACCGCGAGGAAGAAGAGTTTGACGTCAATGAAGACGCCGCTGTGAGAGCTTCAAAGCTTCCCGATGTAGATGTCAATTCGCAGCACTTTGAGAGCGTGGAGAAGGAGAAGTATGTATAGTCAAGTCTGTCTGTGTTCGTTCTATATGTGATATCTATAAAATTTCTTTTTTTTTTTCTCTCTCTCTTATAGATCTATGTTCTACGCTGTTTCATTTGGGTCAGGTTCTAAACTTGAGATTATTTTCTCTAGGTGTGTATTTAGTCTATTTTGAGCAAGTGAAAAACATCGTCAAATTTCATGCCAAGAAACAAAAATTGTTTTGATTGGCTTGAATAAAATTTGATCAAATACGTATATCCCTTCAGTTGACCCACGTTTTATTACGCAAATTGGCAAAAGTGTACCGTGACAAGCCTCGTTAGTCATGTTAAGTTTGACGCTGGCAGACCAAAACATGTTGGTTACCTAGGGGTTATATGACTAGGAATTTAAATGTATTACGTAGAAAGAAAATTATTTATATTTAATACATAGATTGAATAATGAAATATTAAACTATTAATAATTATTACTATATAAATATATAGAAATTATTAAAAAGTTTCAAAGTTTTAAAAGTCTATTAATTTAACTCTTTTTTAAATTATATTTTATTTTAAATAAATTATTATAATAATCTATAAAATATTTTATTAAATTTATTCTTTTTAATTTATGAAAAATAGTTCGGATTAATTTTGACGCGCACCTCCGTATATAGAAGTGAATTCACCTCGACCGTAATCCATGGCAATTATCCCGACACTAGCCCTCTCCAGCCTAGCCAGGGCACACCAGTGGGGCGACGGGCGCTAGTTGGCGCTCTAAAAAGGGGGCCTTCGGGAGTTGTGACAGCCCAAGCTTCTTCAATAATAATAGTAATGTGTGTTCCTTCGGGAACTTTGTTCTTTTTTCCTTGGTCACGTTCCATGTTGAAGAAAAAAGAAAGCACAGTGTCGTTGTCTACAGACTCGTGCAGCTTTTAGTCTCTCGGTTGACCGGTGATACTGCGCCTGCCCGGCTCGTACCTTGGTCTAGACATTTTTTTGTTTTGTTTTGGGGTTTTTTCTGCCTCATACGATCCTTGATTGACAGTCGTTCTTTGTCGCTTTGTTACCGCTAAATGGATCTTGACAATTACTCATTGGCAACAAATCTTGACAATTGCTGCGCATAATTTATAATTCACCTGACGAACACGATTGATCGAGGCACTGCAGGCTGCATACCCAACACGAGACTCAATCCTTCACACAATTGACGCGGGCCATCGCAATGGCAGATAAAATTTCAATAACGATATGCGGGGATGGAGGATGCGGTGAGCTCTTTTCTATTCTATGTGCGAAAGTCTATCTCTGGACTGACCGAGGTGAAGGAAAATCGTCAATTACCTTGCGTCTTGTACGCAGCCAATGGATCCATGAGTACGTTTGCCCTATATACACATAAACTAATCAGCGCATGCTAATAACTGGTCAGATACGATCCAACCATCGGTATGACATACACAACCCGATAAGATATCCTCATCGCTAACGAGTATTTTGTTTCAAGAGGACTCGTACTCGGTAACCCGCAAGATCGACGGCAGCGACTACTTCCTCTCCCTCACCGATACCGCCGGGCAAGAAGAATACCGCGGCATCTGGGCCTCGTCGAACCTGAGATCGGACGCTTTCTTGTTGGTGTACGACATCACCAACCGGCCGAGTCTGGACGCGCTTGATTTTTTCATGGAGATGATCGATATTGAGACCGAGCAGCGTTTTGAGGATACGCAGCGGCTGTTGGAGGAGATTCGACACGATAATAACAACAACAACAACAACAACAATAATAATAATAGATATAACCAGAACAATGGTAGGAATAATGTGCACGTCGGCTTGCCGCCGCCGATCAAGATTATTGCTGGCAATAAATGCGATCTCAAAGACAGTCGCGTCGTGTCGGCTCGCGACGGGCTCGAGTATGCGCGGAAACACGGCTGTGGGTTTATGGAAACGAGTGCTCGCGAAATGGTCAATATCGAAGAGACTTTTGCGCGTATGTGACTGAATGACCTTGAAAGAGAGAAAGAGAAACAGAAAGACTGACTGGTGTGATTAGTTATTGTTCGTCGAGTAATCGAGGCCCGTCGACAGCATTACATCGCTCAAAACCAGCCTCCTCCGCGTATGGGCTCGTCTACAGCTCGCACGCCAGCTTTGTCAGTGGGAGAGAAAAACCCCAGCAGTAGCAGTAGTGTTCGGCAGAGCAGCAAGAGTTCGCGGTGGAATTTCTTGAGGCTGAATAGATCGGCCACAACGACTACAAATACCGATACCAACACTATCCCAGAGACAGACGAAGACGAGAAGGTCGACTCCAAAATGCCATCATCATCAAAAAACACATCGCGGTGGAGGCGCCTTTTGTGCTGCTTGTGATTACCTTCTTTTGCCATTTCTTGAATATTCTTTAGAGGTTTAAATAATGATTAACTATAAATTGTAATGTCCCATGACGTCTTGTGATATTGCTTTGGCTTTACCATGACTCTTTAGCTACTAATATATGGAGGCGACTCGGGGGGAGAAGCGGAGCGCCAAACCTGCCCGTGCGGTTTAGCCGCTGTCGAGATACACCTTACACCTGATTCTCACCATGCCCAACAGCACGTCGTGCTGCCCTCAATTACCATTCCAGGCCTCACCAGCGTTGCTTGGTCCTGGATTCTTGTGCTTGCTCTTCCTTATATTTACCATCCCAACCTGACTACGGCTTCGCGCACTTTCGACTTTGCGAGCGTTTGGTTGCGCCTATGTCTCAGCTTCCACGGCGCGCGAAACGACTGGCTCATTCTGTTGAACGCGACTCCTTCTGCATCTGCTCCTGCAGCGCTGTTTTCAAAAGCGCCGCGTGCTTTTAGCCTCTCTCTCACGAACACTAGCGCTCTCCTCAATTATATCAGGATGGTACGCCCGGGCATTTCACCTGAATACATCACTCAGCACGACGGCACCGAACACCTCGCCATCAACAACACTTGGTCACGCCGTTTCTTGACACAACTGGCATGACATACTACGGCCAAGTTCTATTCGAGAGACGGTCTCTGCATGCCCATCTCGAAACACAAAATCGTCAAGACGGGCTTCCGCGTCCATCTAACAGAAGGTGCAACTCTAAAATACCTAGCGGAGAATACGACCATTCCTGTCCCGAGGGTCTATTACTCTTTTTTACACAAAAACAGAGCATACCTTGTTATGGAAAGGGTCCAAGACCAAGAGTTACCGATGGTCTTGAAGACTATATCTAAAGAATCACTCGAAGGCGTCTTTTCGCAGTTGAGAAAGATCCTCCGGGAGTTACGGGCCCTACCCTCTCCTCCAGGAACAGGAGTGGAAAGCTACGTTGGCAGGTCTCTGTATGATTCCCGCATACTTCAGAAAAATCCACGCTTCGGCCCCTTCAAGACAATCCAAGACTTTCATTTCTGGCTCAGATAAGACCTGAAGCCTAAGGACCTTCAAGATCGGGAGAAAGATAAAGATTGGTACGACCTCCAGGACATGATAGATCGGCAAGATGGGTCATGGTCACCGCCAGTTTTCACCCATGGCGATCTAAATCCGTTCAACATTATCATTTGCGAGGGCAATGTGGCTGGAATCATTGACTGGGAGTTCTCAGGATGGTATCCTTATTATTAGAAGTATACATCGGCCTGGTTTGGCAACGTTACGAGAACAGGATGGCAGAGCATGCTTGACCGGTTTCTCGACCGACCACGTCCTAAAGAACTAAAGATGGAAGAAGTTCGCAAGAAATGATGGGGCGAATTTTGAATGCGCATTCGATTGCACACGATTGCCAACTACATAATTAGCTCCTATGGTACAATTTCCTTATTCTCGACCAAGTCCCATGTTGGCTTCGGTTTCATCATATCTGCACTAGACCTATAGCGACCACTAGCAGTCTTTTTGGCTACGTATTGCCTCGCAGCTGCCTCGATCTTCGGCCAATCCAGCTCAGCGGTGCCAACGCACTTTCCATCCTTGGCAATCTCGGCGAGTGCACTCGCAACCCAGATACGACATCTCCAGTTTGGATCTCCTTGCACGACTGGTAGTCGTCGAAGAAGGGCAATAAAACGTCTCCGCGCTATGATTTGGGGTTCGATTGGTCTCGAGATATTGAAGTTGAGCGTCTACACCACACCCTCGGGCGCTTCTATCGTTGAGCGCTGACTACGCGGCGCTCTCCTGCAATCAAGATGCACCTGGACGCGGTTTAACTATTTGAAAGAATGATTAGCTGAGGTTGACCAGAAGCTGGCCACATCGCGTCTTGGACAGGGGGTGAAACGACCGTTGGTCGGAACGTTCGACTTCGACGAATGGTCGATGGGTGAGGGCGAGGAGCAGCCAATCCGATATACTCGGCAAGCGGCAGATATGAGACTATCTAGGCCTATGATTAACTATTATAAAATACAATTTTATTTATAATATATTATATTAAGATTATTCTTATATAATAAATAATCTATATAGCTTTAGATCAATCACTAAAGGTCTGTCGAGCCCGTTGAGACCAAACACGGCACCAAAAAGCATACAAGAATAATGGGATCCGTTATTCTCAGTGGTTGCACGTTATATAAGCTTGCAAATCCATGGCGGCCTGAGGCATCCAAATATCGGCCTGCGGTTTTACAAGTATTATATAATTTTATATTTTAAAAATTATCTATAAAATAGATAATAATTTAATTTAATTTTTTAAATAACAATTCAATTTATATTTATTATTTTTAGTAATATTTACAGATTTTAAGGGAATATACTATATATCTCAAAGATAATCAAAAAGAGTTAAAAAAAAATATAATGTGCTCACGTCGCTAGCGTGACTGTCTCCTGCAAGTATTAATAGTGATTGGCCCCTCGCGTCGGCCAGGCCAACGGCGCGGCGGCGGGTGGGCCGTGTGGAGAAAACAAACAAGACGCCTCGACCTGAACCAGGCCTGACAATCCAGATTCTGGCCAGCACGCTTCACGACATGACAATCGGCTCTACGACACGGATTGAGTGACACTCACTCACTCACTTCACACTCGAATCACAGCAAAAAAACCGCAGACGCGGTACGAGTCGGCACCATGGAAGAGGACGAGCACCACCACGACTTGCATCACGAGCATCACGACCACCAGGCGACAGAGCACGAAACACACAACACAGACCATGAAAACAACGACATCAGCTACAACGAAAACACCCCCGCCGACACGAGTCGAACAACCCATGAACAACCACCACACGACGAATCCGCAATCTCTCTTCCTCCCCCCTTGCCCGAGTACGACGACGACAGCGCACTAAACCCAGACAACAGCCACGCCTCGAGCAACGACGACCCCGACTATGCGCACCGCCGCGACAATCAGACTATGCTTGAAGAGAAGGAGATGCAGCAGAAGCTGATGGATATTGAGTCGAGCTTTCTGCCAGAGCCGTCGACTATCGGCGTTGCTCCGCCGAATGCTAATGTTGCTGGCGCAGACGATACGTATCTTGTCGGTATTGGGGAGGAGCGACAACATCCAGAGGAAGAAGAAGGTGCTTTTTCTTTTGAGGATATTGGTGCTGAGGTTGCGGGGTACGGGGAAAGCTCGATTGGGGAACTACAGGGACATGCCAATGAAGAAGATGAAGAAGAAGAAGAACAACAAGCAGAAGCAGAATTTAATGATCTTGATGCCACGCCCGGCCCTCGACACCGCCAGCGAAATGCTTCAGACAACAACACATCGACCCTGGAAACGCTGACTTCGTCACCGACTGCCGCCGCCGCCGAGCGGACCGTCTCGCGCGTGCTGTCGAGCGCGTCAAAGAATATTATGCTTAACAGCAGCAGTCATTCCCGTGACAACCTGCCAAGTCTTACGCCCAAAAAGAGCAGACGCAATCTATCGCCAACCCCGTCTGAATCGAGACGATCGCGCGACCCTTTTGTTGAAAATGAAGACGACAGCAAGCTTTCGCGGACCCCGTCCGAGCGAAGGCGATCTCGCCCGCGGTATCTGACAAGCCGACAGTCGTCGCACCGCTTTTCCATGTCGTCTGTCAACAGTGCGAATACAGATACCACGACCAGCGATGCGACGCTGGGAGTTGATTTTGCTTTGCAGTCTGGAGGGGCAGTCTCAAATAGCGCAAAACAAAGCCGTAAAGATCTGTCGCGGTCTATTAGTCTGGGTAGCATGGCGTCAGGCGTGTCTGGGCTGAGCGAGGATAACGTGTTTGACAAACGGGTCACCAGCGGCGCGACTGATGGCGGATTGCATACCTTGGACGAGGAGGACTCTGGGTCTGTGCCTGCTACCCATGATGTTGAGGACAATTTACCCATGACCCCAAAAGCCGCGCCGAGAGAGGTGCCTTTGCCGACAGATACCGCAATAGCGGCCCGCGTCGAGGATATCCAGGTTCCTGGCACCTTTGCGCGCCAATTTCGAGAGAAATTCTCCACTAGCACATCCCCTGAGAAACGGGCTGGCGCGCCAACTCCTGCGTTTGGCCGAAGTGGCCGGAGTTTGACGCTGAAGGAGCAGAGCAGTACAATCGATCGTCTGTCGAAGGAGAACTTTGACCTGAAAATGCGTATTCATTTCTTGAATGAGGCGTTGAATAAACGCTCGGAAGAGGGTATCAAGGAGATGATATCGGAAAACGTCGAGCTCAAGTCTGACAAGCTCAAACTACAAAAGGACAACCAAGGGATGAAGCGTACCATTCGAGATTTGGAAAAGCGTGTCAAAGACCGGCAAGCCGGAAATGACTCGGCCAATCAAGACGGCGAGACTGACGACGAGGCAGCAACAGAAGAAGAAATCGTATTCTTGAGAGAGAGGATCGAGACGTACGAGGTTGAAATGGAGCGGTTGCGCTCTGAGGTTTTTGTGAGCGAGAATGAGAAGCGCAGGCTGGCTGAGATTGTAAGGTCTATGGGAGATTCTCGTCCGGCTGGGTCGGAGACTGGCGCGCGAGAAGAGAGGGTGAGATATATGAAACTTTTTTCAGGGGTTGGGCTAATACTGTATAGGATATGTGGAAAGACATGCTTGATGCTGAGACGGCTGCGCGCGAGCAAGCCGACGAGGAAAACAGACGGCTTCGTGACGAGATTCTACGCATGAAGGCAGAAGCCAGCTTTGGCTCGGAAGCCGGGCGATATGGACGGTCTGGACGGAAGGGATCATTTATATCACATTCATCTGCTTCCGAGAGAGATCAGGACCGTCGATTGACAGTTCCCAGCTCTGCCAGTAGCACCCTAGTGGAAATTGAGTTATTGAAACAAGAGAACGCCGAATTACGCCGAGAAGTCAGCGCTCAAACGTCGATGCTCACTTCTCGCAATAGGGAGAAGGATCGACTGTACCAAGAAATCGAAGATCTCAAGCTCCAACGCCGCGATGGAGCCAGGTCGATCACGGGCGACAGCATCTTTGAGCGCTCGGCATCACGGGCCCAAGCCCGTTCTTCCTCTCGTGCCAGCAACGGAACGAGGAATTCTGTCAGCGATACCGAACGGGACAACTTGGAAATACGCAACGGCGAGCTCCGAGACCAGGTGTCTACGCTGAAGCTAGAGAATCAAGGACTACGGGGCCAACTTGACGAATACACGGCCGAGCTTGAGACGTTGGACAAAGCTTATCAAGCAGACGTCGACCAGGCTGAGGAGGAAATACAGAATCTGCAGCAGGAGCGCGACCAAGCATACCGGATTGCAGAAGAGCGTGAAGCAGCCTTGCAAGATCTGAAGCACGAGGCCCAAGAGGAAATCGATGCTCTCGGGGACGAACTAGACCAAAAGATTGATGAATGCCAACGACTCGAAGTGGATCTTCGAACGCAAGAAGACAGCCTCAAGACCCTGCAAGCTGAGATGCGTTCTGCAAGTGAAGGCATACTGCGACTCGAGGAAGACGCACAGAACAATCTTCGCAAATACAAGACCGTGCAGCAAGAGTTGGAGGATTCCAACCGGGAGATTGATTCTCTAGAGAAGAGTCTCTTTGAGGCAAACACCAAAGTGCAACGACTCACCGTTCAGCTCGAATCGAGCCAGAACGAAATTTCTTTCTTGCGTGAGGAGCAAGATGGCGACAAGATCCGCATCAGCGATCTTGATTCTGAACTCAAGACCTGCCAGGTCAATTTGCAGGCTGAGCGCGAAAAGACGAAGGAATTAGAATCTCGACTTGCCGAAGAACGGCATCAGCGCGAGGTGGTGGCGAGCAAAGAAAAGCAAGAGGTGCAACGCATTATGAACGACCTGAACCGCGAGTCTTCGGCGGCCAAGGAGGATGTACGCAGGTTGAAAAAGACGCTGTCTGCGCGGGAGATTGAGGCGTCGACTTGGAAAGAACGTCTCATGGAGCTTGAGAACGGGCTGCGCGAGGCTCTGGGTGATTTGAACGGCACGCGGTCCAGCCTTTTGAACTCGATTATCAAACTGCAGAAAGAGCTAGAGTCGACTGCGCTGGAGCTCGAAAGCACGCGGGCAAAACTTGACGAAAAGGAGTCTATCCTGCAAAACCGGGACTCGCTGCTAGAAAGCCATGGTCTTGAATCTCGCAAGCTGGCTGATCTTTTGGAACGCGAACGACAAGCTCGTCGGGCGGATAAGCACTCGTTCGATCAGGCTTTGAAGTCTCAGCATCAGGCATCAAGAACAATAACACAAAACAACTCCCGCATCACTGACCTAGAGAATGCAAGAGGCCAGGACCGGAAACGCTTTGCTTCGCTTGAGCAGCAGCTCAAAGACCAGCTAAACGAACGCAACACGCTGTATTTGAGCTTGTGGAAGCGGTTATCGGCGATGTGCGGTCCTGACTGGGCACACTCGAATAGCCTCATCAACGGGAATCTACCGAGTGTCGAGGTGATTGGAAACATCCTCTTCTGGCCAGGATTTAGCCGCAACCTGCTCCTTGCGCTCAAGACTGTCGAGGGAATGCTCTCAGGCTTCAAGAACCGTATCAGAGCGGTGGAACGCGACTTGACCAAAGAGTACCAATCCCTCGAACACAATCTAGGGCTGCGCATTAAAAAACTTGACCGAGTCGAGGAAGCCGTGCGCAACATCCGCGCCCAGCAACGCGCCTCGACCACGTCGCCAGAGGTCTCCAAGCTCCGCACAGAAAACCGGCTGTTGAAAGCAGAGCTCAACCTGATGCAGCAGCCTCACTCGAGAAACCGGCATTCTGGGTCCGCCGGTGCTGCCGTCATTGCAGCCAACGTCGCTGCCACAGACCACGAGCTCGATCGTTCGTCACCCGTCAACCGGTCATCGCAATCCAATAACAAGGGCCTAGTAACTCGCAACGCCCCAGGCACCCCGCAATCATCCACCGCGCTGGCAGCCCCAACAACACAATCCCAACGCAGCAGCACGGCGCTCAGCGACGCCGAGCAAGACCGACGCTGGGTCGAGCGTCTCCGCGAACTCGAGCGCCGTTTAAAGGCAGAGCGGGAAGCGCGCATGGTTGACCGCAACGGAGCGCGCAAAAGACTTGAAGAGCGCGTGGCCGAGAACATGGAGCTGCGAGCTGAGCTTGAGCGAGAACGCATGCGTCGCGGCCATGGCCAGCGGACTTTAGAGGGAAGCACTCACAACAGCAGCAGCCATCACAGCCATCACAGTTACAGACGGGCTGTAGAGTCCGGGCCGAATTCCGGTGATGATGTGCATCGTAGCAGTGACGGGGACACGGATGCGCATAGTTCGTATGGCGAGGGGATTACAGTGGATATCGAGATGTAAGAGTTGTTTGGCTTTGGTTATTGATGCTTGATACCCTGTATGTTTCTAAACTCTTTGCATGATGAGTTAATTGATGAGACGAAGGATTGGTATATATAGAGGCGTTGTTTGGTTTATTATTCGGGTTACGAATATTGATATCATGGGTGCATTTTACTTCATGTTCAATATGTATTATTGGAATAACATTATTGCTTTGTCAACTTATCATAGTCATCAAGTAATATTGAACCCTTCTCTGACCCTATAAGTGTGACTTCCAATACGCAACCGCTAATATTGAAAGTCCCGTTTCTTCAAGGATAACCTCATTCCACATCTTCTAGGTCTCGAAGAAGCTCCTGTGCAGATGCATATTCTTTATACCAGCACTTCCGAGTGATATCGCTGCAAGCATGTGCTTCCTGTGGGAATTGACGCCTTGCAAACCTATCCCGAACCTTTTAAGACCATCCATCTTCTCCATCTACAATGTCAGGAAAGACAGCGTGACGCATCATAATAAAGTATATCATACACCCTAGAGCAAAGAGGTCGGTTTTAATATCCGCTTCGAAAGGATCAGCACGCGGGCAATGGAATCTGCAAGGCTCGCCACTTCCGCCGTCAAGTAATAATACATGTCCTCCATCTTGCGAAATCTGTTTCCCTTGAAAGTCCGATAACTTCAGATGAAATTCCTTGTCGAGGAGGAAATTTGTCGGCTGGATATCACAATGGATGACTCCGTGACCATGAACCCACGCAACCGCTTCAGATGCCTCTCGACACCAGGTTATTTGCTGCTGAGTCGAAGAACATAATGCAGATTCTGATTCAAGGATATAGCTGAGGCAAGGTTCCGTTCACGGCACGCTCCAAGTAGAGTCCTTCTTGTTCTGAAAAGCCTCTAAGTCCTATGATACGCTCATGTGGTTCGACAATTTCAAGAAGTCGTCTCTCCACGTCAAGCCGGCTCATGTCCCCTCCAGGCACAAGAGGGTACTTTAAGACTGTGGATTCATCTATTTCTCCAATGAATGCGCTGCTTCCGGAAGCAATGACTCGCTTTACTCTAGATGGCAGATAATGTTGGTATACAACCACTTCTGTATTGTCTGGCATAGCAGCTCACAATAAGGAGACGAAAGATCTGGAGAAGAGATAAATGTTCAGTAGAATGAAGCTACGGAATATTGTCAGAAAATGCGTTGGGACGTGTTACATCCAATAGAAGTGCCAAGATATTTAGTGGCGTGTCAATGGTTAAGCTCTTTTCATTCTCTCTTTTCTTGCTTTGATAAATAGATGGGAAAAAAGATGTTGTGACTATATAGGGATATAAGATTAAATAATCCCCCCTATACGTAGAAAAGATCTTTAACGATCATAATGTTGAGTCTTCCAAAGCCCTGATTCATGAGTCGGTTTACATCCCCCAATATGTTATGGTGAATTCTTCTGCATTTGCTCCGCTATCCACCCATCCCCCTCTTCTTCTTCCCATTTATCGCGAGAACACTCTACGTCAACATCAGCAATCCAAGTTTTTGTGCATGATTCAAGATGTCTCATAGCTACCGCAATTTAAACGTTTTTTGGTTGTATATCATCAATTGATAGTCATAAAGTAACATTAAAGTCTTGTCTGATACCGCAGCACAAGTACAGCATGCCCCCCCAATAATAACAACTTTGAGAGCCCATCGTTCCTATTCTTCTGAGAGGCTAATGTGGCGAAAGAACTATAAGAAAGTAGATAATATGTTTGAATGTGAATAGGGAAAATACCTTGGGCATATGGTATGTTTATTTGCGTATTGCTTACTTTGAAGCTATTCAAGATACTCGACAGGAGGACTTCACCGGCGGTGTTAGTTTCACCGTCCTGACCAATAGACAAGCCTCGCTCAACAAGTGCCCCGTAAGTTATCAACTATCATGTGACTTATAGAACAAAGAAACCTCAAGTGAGACTCCAAGTCCTGAAGAATCTCAATCATCTCTTGAAACACTCTCAGCATATTAGCTGCTGTACCCAAGGAAGACTTTGGCTGTTTGATCAGTCCTTATATCCAACATACAGACAAATATATGTCGAATCAAATTGCCAGTCTTTCTCAAGCTTCGTTGCTGAAAGGAACAAGCAGATATCTGTCAGTGAACAGGTACTACCGTCATTCAATGGTAATGGCAATACGCCAGGCGTATTCCCAGACACAGGAAATGTATGTCTTTTCAACAGCAAAAGTAATAGAGTAATTTGTATTTACTCTATGACTTGCAGATTGTCGTCTTCTTGAATTCGGCAGCGCAGATTCCGGCCCAAACCGGAGGAAACAGCGCAAACGCCGCTGAACTGGCAATAGTATTGACAGAGATACGGGATCTAAGGTACGTAAACAATCTTATACGAACGCTTGACTAAGAGTCTAATTCGTGTATACATATAGCCGCTCAAATGAGCTCACGTATCAGAATCAGGGCTTGCAGTCCGCCCGGAATGTCAATCCTACGTGACACGCACGCCCAGAGATACAAAAAAAAGAAATCTCGAAGTTCCGGGTTGTGAAGCACAACCATTGGGGTATCGAATATTGGAGGCCGGCGGACCTACGGGGTCTATTTCTGTTTCGACTCGGGCCGGCACGGGATTTTCTTCTCCCATGGCGGCATTGTTTGGCCGTTGGGTCTATGGACTAACGGGCTTTTACTCAAACGAATACAATTTCATGTGGAAGCAGGAGACCAAAAAATTGGCGAATTATTTTTTTGAGGGCGACACTCGTACAAAGCAACTCCCGCAGTGTGCGGAACATGGCGTACGGTTATCCAGAAGGCGAGGTTTGGACTACTAGGAAGAGAGTCTCTGCTCCTACTCTTTTGCAAGAACACCAGAGAAAAGAAATAGATCCAAGTGCGGTTTCTTCGTTTGGGAATTGGGCGGGGTTATACCCATTTGTCCACTTCTTTAGGTAAGGACGAATAATCTCTCTCCTTTATACAAGCATCGAGTCCCTTACTTATATCATATGAAATCATATAGACCTGTTGACGGAATCAACCGTCATATCAATGGAATTGCTATGAGGAAGGGTGCTCGCCAACCCTCTTATGACGATGCTGTGGCATGGAACAACGTGACATCGCCTTGCGCGAATTGCCAAAAGCTGATCACGATCCACGGGGAGTATATACAAATTTTGTATACAATACTGGATCAAAACAGGCGTCAGCACCTGAATAGTCAAATCGAGTACTACAAGGAAAATATACAATTGGTATCTGGAAAGATTATGAAAGTTGAACGGAAGCTAAAAAGAATAATACAAACTTCACGCAACGACGAAGACAGTGAGATCAATAACTGGGACTCTTTCGACGCTTCAGCAGACGGTTTCAGTGCTCCACTGGACGCTGATGGGGACGACCCGGATCTCCCATCTCTACATCCGGAGGTGACATCGTGAACGCCTGCGAACCACGCAAAGCGCCATTCAGCGCATGGTAAACACCACCACAATGAAACTTTAAGAAATGAGAGAGAAGTTGGAAGTCATCATTCAGCAGTCCAAGGATGTGAAGATATGTGCCGATAAAGTAAAACGCCGTTTGGAAGAAAAGCAGACGGGGCCGACTGCAGGAATCAGGGCTGTAGCTGACACTATCGATGAAATGGAAGTGTCAAAAAGGCACATAGAATCGTTGACGTGATTCTATGGTGATTATTTTACAACTGCAAGGAAGGAAATGCCGAAGCAGAAACTGGTCCGAGAGATGACCGCTGCACACCGGAAAATGGTCTGCGGCCAATATCCCAAGACTTGCTGGACAAGCTTCATCAGCAAGTCGAGGAGATCGGGCCAGATAATGTCACTGAGAATGGCTTACGAGAAATTCGTGGAGAACAGGGACCTGCCCGAGGCCTATGAGCGCAGATGATGATATCTCACATCATCAGCCAGCAGCTGTTGATAGACAGATGGCACATGAGCGACAAGGACCCGGACAGCCCGCTCCCAATCCACCACCAAGCCGAATACGACAGTCAGGCCTCACCATAGGATTTTCTTGCACTGAGCAATAGGTAGCGTTGACGCCGACTGTGTGTTTTACATGGCGCTTCTTCCATGACTCTCCCAGCAGTCGTTTTCTGAATTCGGGACTTTTGCTTATTCAAAGATGCCTTTTATATTTAAATAGGTAGTAGGATGTCATTCGGTGTTTTCTGTTGGATAACAAGGACTGATCAAATAGCCAAAGGCTTTTTGGTACAGCAGCTAACATGCCGAGAGAATGAAGACCAACTTCTCCGCAGTTAAAAATATAAAAAAAGGGAGGCCTCCTGAGATGTCAAACCAGGTCTTTTAAGAATTTACATATATCTCTCACCTTGCCTGAAAAGAGTGGAGACCCTCTTGCCCAAGTATAAAGAAGCGTTTGTATGTCCAGCTACTAGTTACTTCTATATATTCTCTATTTTGTTCATTTTTCTCATCGTGCTATATCACATAAAATTTACAAGTTCAGGACTGTATCACCGCACCGAAACTTTTAACGAAAAGTCCACAATCGGCGTGCCCTGATGAATCGAGCTCGTCGACAGGATATCCACATCCTCACAGACATGGGCCGCCGCATTATGCTCTGTCAAGCCACCGCTCACCTCGATCAAAAAACTGCCGCGCGGTTTACCCTTGGCCGCCCACTCGGTCTTGAGCTGTTTGGCAGCGACACCAACTTGATCTGCCGAGAAATTGTCGAGCATGATAACATCAGCCCCCGCGCCAATAGCGGCATTGGCTTCTTCAATACTGCGCACTTCGACTTCGACTTTTGTAGAGAATCCACCGGCGGCTTTGGCGGCGTGCACGGCGAGTGGGATTGCTGCGGCGATGGACTCGGGGCTGTTTTTGTTTCCAGCAGCTGCTTTGTTGTTGGCACAGGCCCAGACGTGGTTGTCCTTGAGCATGGTCATGGAGCTGAGATCGTGTCGGTGCGGGTCTGCGCCGCCCACCAGGATGCCGTATTTCTCGACGATGCGGAAGCCTGGAGTTGTTTTGCGGGTGCCGGCCAGCGTGCCGTTCCAGCCATGTGCGCGCAGGGCCTGGACGAGGGCGTTTGTTCTGGAAAGTTAGACTTGATGAAAATCATAGGCAGAAGAAAGACGCACTTGGAGGCAATGCCGGAGCAGCGAGCGAGAATGTTGAGCGCAACCCTCTCACCGAGCAGGATCTTACGGATTGGGCCTCGCACTGTAGCGCATTTTGTGATGGGCTCGATGGGTTGGCCTTCGTGGACGTGCCATTGCACTCTGAATTCACCTTTAATGAGCTCTGCTCACGGCTTCCATAAGAGGCTAACTCACGTGCATCCCAGTTGGGAAAAGACCTCGTTGAAAAACGGTACACCGGCAACCACACCCTAATCTTATTAGATATTATCCAGGAACATTTGTCTGAACAAAAGAAAAAAAACGAACCTTGCTCTTCCCCAGCAAGTTGGCCTCTCCCTCGGACTCGCCAACAACAAACCCGCCGTAGTCAAAGCTGGGACAGTCCTCCTCGAGCCAGTCTGCAATGAAACGCTTGTAGTTGAGGGGCAGCAGATGCGCCAGATCGCCGTGTGACGAAGCCATTTGATGTGTCTCAACGAATCAGAAATATAATTGTTTCTTTTTCTTGTTTAGTTTCGGGGTGTTTTTCTCGAATGGGTGTTAGTGCTAGCTCAAGAGGAGCCTGCTGGAATGCATGCAGGCGGGATTATTTGTTTTGTGCACGAGAACGAGCGGATAAAAAAGGGGTTCTAGAACAAGAACAGCACGGCCGTGTGGCAAAACCTAATTGACATAGCCTGTCACTGGCTGTCAATTTCTGCGTAGTTCTGTAGTCGGACGCAGAATCAACTGTCAATCGACGTTCGTTGTCGGATGCGGGGTGGAGAAAGGAAGAACAAGCTCGGCAGCCGCGTGCCGAGTCCGCCTGAGGCTTCGGGTCCGAACGGTGCTCGGACGTCGGCCTGAGGCATTATTTTGTGTAGTACGTACTATGAATCAAACAATTGATTAAATGCGGCATTTTCAAATATTTCAAGCATTTCAAGCATTTTCAAAGACTGCATATAATGGATGTTCATATTACTAGTCTAGTAGGATTCTTCCTTAGATCTAAAAATTCCATCAAATTCAATAAAACAAAGCTAATTTCCTCTTCTGCTTGCATCCTGCACGTGCATTAATAATCGCCAGGATCGATTACTCATACATTTAGTGTTCCATGATATATTTAGCTGTGCGCCGCTTTAACGGACGAATCGCTAGTGTGGGGTGTTTACAATACCATACGTATCACTAGCCGTTTATTCGTATATCTCGGTTTCCTTCCAAGAAACTCACCTATACGTAAATACTGTAATTTTACGTACAAAACAGGGACCGATTCGCAAGTATCGCCCAAACAGGCAATACGCGACGAGTATTTTATTTTCTTTTGGGGCACCCACGGGTTTGGCACTCGAACCGCGTGCGGCTGGGCAGAGAAAAATAATACAAAAGTTTATTTTTGTTCCAGCCTCGTTGAAAGGTCGAGGCTTATCAATTGATTACGTTAGTTCTAACTTACGGGTAGTACCACATATTTGGAATCTTGGCACTAGTGGACACTGGGCGCACATGTATGATGTACGTGGTGTTGTGGATTAGTTTGTAGTTCGTAAAGGGTTTGTACTTTCAACTACGTATGGACATTTGATGGAGGAGGAACTTGAAGGCAGCCCAGTCTGGCCGTTAACGGCGCGTTAACGGGCCGGTCGTCTATCCTTGTCCATGCTCCCTGCGAGTAATTATTGTAGAAGAAACTTATGCCAAGTACAGCCAAGAACAACCAAGAAACCAAGAGTCCAAGAGCCGAAACCAAAACCCGCAGCCCGATAGCTGAACAGTCAACACCCAAAAATTATGTACTCTAAGTCATGCCAAGTTCAATATAACAAGAACAATGAACACCACGTTGCGCACTGCTAGCCCTGTTCGGCCTTAGCTGATCGGCCCAATCCTCCGGGGACCAATTAGTATTACTTGGTCCTTAGTCCTTACAGGCACAGCCAACGGGTTTCATATTGTTATTATTATTATCCTTCGACCGTGCAAGAAATAATAACAAACCCAGATCGACCAGCCCTGACGCGGCCAGGGCGCAGCATTTGCTAGCCACAGTAGTAGTTATTATTATCAATTTATTTTTACCCCAAAGAGTATGCACCTCGGCCTTGATAACTTAATCAATCGACTCATACTTTAAAGAATTATGCTGCCTGGCCCCAAGGTCCAACTTCCAAGGTCCAAGGTCCAAGCCATCGAAGCCCGCGTGGCTTGGCTGGACAATAATAGCTCAATGTGCACTGTTTAATGTTATTTAATGTTTAATATTACATATGTCAGTGGCCCCTGAATACGTGCGCCAGGATTCCCTAGACGAGAATAGAGTGCGACTGCCAATCAGAATTTTCAACTTTTTTGTCCGCAGTCAGAAATACAATTGGCAATACAGAATACATCATAAATAACTCAATACATGTTTCAACTTACGAACAGTAATAGTAATTATTATTAGTAGTATACTTCGTGATCTGGAAGTAAACAGACCAAACCCGGCCCGACGGAGATCGGGCGTTTGAATCGCCGCAGCCCGCGGATCACAACAACCGGTGTTGCTGCCGCTTTTCCCGATTCATCTTTAGTTATTACTTGTTATACTTGTTATACATGTGTCACAGGGCATATTCACAATGATTTCATTTTAATTTCCAGTGTTTCGTATTGGGTGTTTACGTTCCAAGGCCGACCTGTTTTACTGCTACATAGTAGCTCACTCACTCACTCACTCCACGCCTTGTAGACAATCTTGGACCCATAAATCTGGCCCTTCTTGAGCACACTCATGTGCCGCCACGCAGGCACATTGGGCGCATTCACATAGCGACTCGGCTCTACACAAAACCCCGCATACTTCTCTCTCGCTGGCACGCCATTCACCTCGGGCACATCAACGCCATTGCCCGTGTAGAACTGGAAGGCCGGCTCGGTGCTGTACACCTCCAGATGCAGCTTGCTATCCGCGTGGCTGAACGTGCCGAGCAGCTGGACGGGTTGCGTGCGGGTGTCGAGAACGCACTTGGATGCGTCGGTTTCCATCAGGAAACAGTCGTCGATCTCGTTCTCGGGAAGCCCCAGCGTGAATGGCTCGGCGACGGCAACTTTGCTGAAGCGGTCCACGTGGCCATACGGAATGCTGGTCTCGTCTAGAGGTAAGCACTGGTCGGTGGTGAGCTGCGCCGTGGTGCCTTTGATCGTGGGGGCGCCGGAGATGTTGAAGTATCTATTTTTACATTAGCAAAATACGCAGCAAGATACGCAGAGATAGAGGAGACAAAAACACATACGAGTGATTGGTGATATTGACCGCCGTCTCCTCAACCTCATCGCCCACCAACTCCGCCTCATACTCCGTCTCCAACACCGTCTTGCCATCCTCTTTGCTTGCTGTATACCACACACGCACCTCGACCGTACCCGGGTAATTCTCCTCACCATGCTTGCTCACATACGTAAACAGGACCCCTTCTTTCCCATTCCGATTCACAGCCTTGGGCCCATCAAAGATACGTTTTCCCCAGCCTTGGTTTCCGCCATGTAGCGAGTTAGGCGCATTGTTGATTGCGAGATTGTACGTCTGGCCATTGACGTTCTCCAGTAAGCCGTTCTTAAGACGGTTTGCGACACGGCCAATGGTGGCGCCAAAAAACGGTGTGTTGTGGTGCACGTAGTCTTCCTGAGTGCGAAACCCTTGCACGATGTTGGTGCCGCCGACGTTGAATTCTTGGATGATGGCTCCGAGTTGGAGGAAGGTGAAGGCCGAGTCGGTCATTTTTTCTTTCTGTCTTGATGTCTTTCTGGTTGACTTGTTGTCTGGTTTATGGACTGATATCAATTGATGTTGTGTTGTGTTGTGAGAGACAATTGAGGGGTATGACGTCGCTTAATAGTAGTAGTACTTACCCCGCGAATTTGCGTCGAGCACAACAACGGCAGAGACTAATCTATATGGAATGAATTCGCAATTAGCATAATAGACAATAGGCAATATTCATACAAAAGGACAATCAAATATATGACAATTAGCCTATTAGGCTAAACATCATCGTGGCGTCTGAAGTCACGTGCCCCCGCATTTGCTGTGCCACCATCTGATAATATTCTTTATATAACAAAAGCAATTGATATATGCTGCTTCTGATTTGCTGTGTCTGTCAGTTCGTATTCAATATTTAGAACGGGATGGACAGACAATACAGCATTGAGATGCATGCATACATCAATACATGTACAGAGCATACGCTGATGCTGACATTAGTAGTATTAAATCAGGATTCAGGAACAGTAGTGTAGTACTCCGTCTTAATTCCAGTCTTTGAACAAAGTTTAACCTTGCCAATTCCCCCTCATACCCCTGAAAACCACACAACAATATACCACTTAGGACGTAGTACTCTGTTCAGTAGTTGAACAGCCGGAGCTACTATCTCCGGGCGGATCAGCCACGTTCCGGCAGCCGAGCTAGTATTTGTACAAAAATTTACGAGAGCTTTAAACAATAACAATAATACCAATAATACTGTGCAAAGTCGCAAATGATCGACATGCAGTGTTGGAAATTATAACAATTACAAAGTCTGTGCTACACAGCTGCACCCCGGCCTAATTCAATCCCCATTTCGCCGGCCAAGCCTTTTCTGCAGGAATTTACTCCGTATGGCTGGGTCTATGTACAGCCATGTGATGATTGCGTGTCAATGTTAAAATAATAATGCATCGCCATTTCACAGCCTGGCTACAAGGCAGAAATATTACTATTATTATTATTGACAACAATATTTACGTTAATGGTAATGTTTATGTTTGTGATGGTCAGCTAGGGCTAGCCGCAGTTATTTTCCCAAAGCGGAAACCAGTACGAAATCGCGTGTGCCCTAAATTAAGTAATCAGCCAATCTGGGACTCGTCTGCAGCACTGCCATGATTCATGTATGTCGGATTATGTTAGGCATGGCCCGAATATGTTAGGACTCTGGAAATGTGTTGGAAACGTGTTAGGAAATTTGTTTTAGCAAACAAACAATAATAGAAACAAGGGGAAAATTTCGGAAACAAACAAAAGACACGAGTAATGTTACTCTAATTACCTCTGAAACTATGAATATCTTTTACGAGCCCTATGGGGATTCCTTCGTTATTACTAATTGATTTGAAAGAAAGAAAAAGAAAAAAAAAAACTCTAACCTTCTAGAAGCGCACAGATCAAACAATTAATATTAATCGTCCCCCAACGAAGGATCCGCTCGTACTCTGTACACACTGCAGTGACTGCACAGAAACCAACAACACAGCAGTTGACCTCCTTGCATAAATTTAGTAATCGTACTTTTATCAAGATCAACAGCCCTGTCACATTGACAGTTTTAACTTGCAGCACAGAGGAAAGGTGTCCGCGGGGCTTAGCCCGGCCACGGACTTTAGAAAAAGTTAATGGACGGTTTAGTCCGTTCCTCTATCATGATCATCGATCTAATCACCTGAAAACCTTAGGCAAAAAATGGCTCCTTCAAATCCGTCCACACACAGCGCACGGCTAAGCGGATATAAGCACTTTTCCACTCGCGTTCTCGGACTCGGAATCGGCATCGGCCACTTTTATAGTAGGTACTTACAAGTTACCACTATCCCTGGGCTAGTGGGTTTAGTCCTCGTGCTAGCTCGACCAGTCGACTTAGTAATACTAACGATTAAAGAACGCAAGAGATGATTCATTATTCATGGACGATTCTCTTCTGTGCGTGATTACTACGCAGTCTGCGCGATTTTGGTAGTTCTCATGTCGGAAATACTCCCCGCGATCAGGGTTTGATTACCCATGGTTTGATCTACATGTTTACTGTATAGTAAATTTGAAAAAATTGATAAAATAAACTTGAAAGGTGTGTGTGCAAAGAGCGGCGCTCTATTATAGAAGTAATAGTAGTAATATCGGTATACACATCATTCGTAACCCCAACGCCTTGCGCCAAACAAACCCAACCCAAACCAACCAGCCCGAACCATGTACACAAAACCACCAGCCCAACCGGTAATGTACACGCATTACGTCGTTATGCAAGAAACAAAAAATAAATTTATAGAGATGGAATTTCCGTATTCGGGTTAAAATACTGATTGAAATCGTCATTCGGATCAAACAGCATACTCGGCGGTAGACAGTTTATCGACATTTGGCGGCCGTACATGGGCGAGGCGCCGGCTTGCATTTGGTCGTCGAATAACGTGTATTGGTTGCCGAGCATGTCCATGTCGTCGAATGAGTTGAGCTCGTTGCCGGGCCAGTTTCCTTGTTGTTGGTGTTGCGGGTGTTGCTGTCCTTGTTGAAGGGCCATGGGGTTGACGCCGGGCATGGCAAAAGATGGCATGATAGGCGTAGGTGCTGGTTCGGCCTTGATAGACAATTGCTGAGCGCGCGACGAAGGGCTGTAACTGGGGGGAGTCGGGGGTAATTGATGCCGCGAAAAGGCGTCTGCAAAGCGCGAGCCTCTTGTGCTGGTGGTTGCTGTGAGTTTCAAATCGTCCGGCGAATGCGCAACGTCCGAGCTGCCGTCGGACGACTCCTGGCGCTGCATGAAGCCGGGTGTGTTGTTTTGGCGCCATAGTTCTTGTTGCATGGTATCCGGGTTTTCTTCAAAGTGCTCACCCTTGGTATGGTCGAGAGCGCCGAGGCGAGTGAGCAGATCGTGGGTGAGTGGTTGGCCGTTGGGCTCCAGCTTTAGGGCTTCGCCGGTCCAGCCCTCGTTGTTTTGGGCCTGTCGGTACAGTTCTTGCAGCCCGTTGACTAGCCACACCTGCTGCTGCTCGAGCATTTCGACGTATCTAAGACATAGACATCAGACTAGCCCACAGAGAATTAAACTCAAATAAACTCACCCCTTGGGATACACCTTGTCATGTGCCTTTTTCCTCTCGCCAAACACGCAGATGGCATTGTCGGCGCGGCAGCGGCCACAGGGGCTGGAGCCATCACACTATACATATGAGCATACCTCCAGAAACTAAAAGAAAGTGCAAACATACCTTGGACTTTTTCAGGCGACAACGGTCGCAGGCCTTGCAGACCCTCTTGCGCACACCGCTGTCGGAGTGAGCCGAATGCTCTGACGACGGGGTTGATTGTCGCGCAGTCATTGTACGTATGTAGTATCCGGAAACGGCAATTGGCTTCTAGTGCATATAGATCGGTCGAGTACTGAGTAGTTACTAGTCTGTGAGTGTACTGAGAAGACTAGATGATCGGAAGACTAGACGACCTAGAAGATCGAAGGTGCATAGAAGTATACAGTAAGTTAGAACGACTTTTTACAAAGGGCGGGCAGGGAGGTCTTTTAATAAGTTTGACCGGTGGGCAGTTGCCAGTAATTGTGACGACAAGACCATCGGGGGGGTGGGCAGAGCATGTTTTTGCATTAGTAACTAACGGGTGCTAGACGCTAGCTGCTGCGACTAGTTAGGGAGCAAAGAGTCAGCCCCAGCTTGTGTTATGCTCGTTTCATTATTTGCTCCATATGCTGACAGCTTGCTGCATCGGCGCATGCTGGTACGATACCGTATCCGATACGGTTCCGATACGGAATTGTATTTATCACTACACAATGTCACAGAGAATACGAAGAGAAAGATGAAAAAAAAAAATAAGAAGAAAACAGAAAACTCAAAAAGCCGCTTCCTATAGATACTATTCTATTTACTGTTATCAATTATTCCTACATTCAGCTCTGATTTCAATCTTTATCCTGCCCGATCAGTACTCTGTATTGTACGTTGTAAGTAGCAAGATGTAACTTGCAACGGATCGAGCACGGATAATCGGCGACTCGGAGTAAAGTTGCCAGCGCCGAGTGGGCTGACGGCTTTTCAACTTTCCGAGAGTCCAGAGAATGGGGACGTATTAATTATTATTCGCTATTCTGCTTCCGTGCCAGGTCGATGCGGAAATACGTAAAATCATATCGAGTCTAGAAAATAATAGTTCTTGGCGATATGGGTTTTGTCAAAAAAAAAAATAAAAAATAAAAAATAAGAAAAATAAATCTTGGCAGTCGATCGTTCTTTGTGATCACTATTTCGTAGCCATACATACTACATACATAATTAGTACATACCACATAGTGATGCAGCCCGGACATATCCACGTTAACTCCGGCACTCGAACAACAAAAGCATACAGCCAGCCCGTAAACATAGTAAAATAAAATCGTAAAATCGTAAAATCATCACCCCGACTGGGCATAGTGCAAAAAACCCAGGCGGAAATCAAGTCCAGAGTTTCTGAACTTTCTGCTCGCATGACGCGAAGACACGATGCATTCGGCGCCTGCATTATTTTACACTACTATTACATTATTACCGATACCAAAAGAAAAATACGGCGCTGCTTTAAGCGGGAGATCTTCGACCCGCCGTCCGTTGCTCGTGCTCGGAGCTTTCGTCCGGCCGGGCGGTCGGCTTTTTCTTATTCTACGTATTAGTACACTATTTTGTTCATTATTATTCTTTAGTCTAGTGATCAGTGATCACTAATGATCATGTCCCTGTATTCTTATTTTTTGAGTACCGCCAGCTTGGTTGCAGTGGGCCTGGCCAGACACTACGTGCATTCCTCAACAACGCATCCATTACGACTCAAAATATCGAGTCATGACATCAGCGTCTAGTACTTGTGGTTACTACTTGCCTAATGCGGCAACGTAGACGCTTGCAAGTTCCAACTAGCCTATTGGAGTAACCAGCCCACCTTTCTGGTAGCCAATCTGAAAATAGGATAACATGGTAGATGTCAGCATATATTAATATTCTTTGTTCATTAATATCATTCATCCAGACTGAACCTAATCGCGCAACTTGTTTATATTTTGTCGAAGAGATTGCAATGGTTGCAATTTCCCCGATTAGGCCTAGCGTACACGTGCGCCGCCTCCAAAATGCGGAGAGCCAAACGGAGCCAACATACATCATCAAAACAACTGTTGAAGTCGTGAACACGCGGCCAACACCAACACCATCAGCTTGCGACCATTGAAATCTCCCATACCTGTTGCTATTTCTATCAGCAACATGCTAATTGCACTCGCACGACGGCCCTTGCCGCAATCGCCTCGATACTTGCGCGCGCTCGCGCCCCTGCCCAGCGCACCCCTACGATGCTCGTCCACAGAGTCCAGTGATCCCAGCAAAGACACGACGAGCGAGTCGACTCCCCAAAAATCAGATGACCTTGCCAGGCTATTTGCCGAAGCCAGAGCTCTCGCCGAGGAAGAGAGGATAGCGCCCAATGGACCCATCTTTTCCGAAGGAAGCGATGTCTCCAAACTATCTGCCGCATACAAAGTTCTTACCGGGGAGAAATCGTGGATATTAACGGATTCTCGCCGTGGAGTGACCAAGGAGTACTGGTTAGAAACTACGCCAGATGTCTGGTAAGTACTTTGCTTCTCTTCCTGCTTGCTGTATGCTAAGTTGACTTGTCAGGACTTTGCTCAATCTGTCGGTATTCAGAGCAAGTATTCATCCCACCATCCAACCATGGTCATTGTAGGACAGCCTTCCTATCTTGCGAAAACGAGCAATCCCACTGATTCAGTTCTGATCTAGAAACCCAACTACGTCAGAGTCTTCTGGTCGACGCATCAGCCTTATGGGTTGTCGGAAAAAGATTTTCACATGGCCAATTTCTGCGATGAACGAGCCAATTCACTGGGTGGCCACGTAGCGCCGACAGCGCAACGACAAGACTCTCCCAGGCAACGATAAGTGGTGACCGCGACGGACTGACTATGATTTGTACAATAAGCAGTTTATGCTGCTATCCAAAACATACCCACACCCATACACATGCCTTTTTTTTTATTTTTACCTTTTTCCCCATGCACATATCGAATTTCATTTGTCGACAAACAGATATTCATTATGCTCCTCTATCGTGGTGGGTAGTGGAAACGTTGTTGCTTAACGGGTCGGAATATCCCCCGAAGCAGATCCTGCGGCGATCCGGGATTCTCTGCGAACCGTCACGACAAGGACAATTCACCACACACATATCGTAAGCGAAAATCTTTGACAAGTGCTTATTTTACTGAATGCTTTCAGCTTGTCTTCAGTACATCTCGACACTTCAGTAAACTCTATAGAACTTCTTTTCACATGTTCGACTGTTACATATTCGAGTGGCCGTTCAGTAATGATCAGCACTATTAATCCTTTCCTTGGTTACTTTTAATGATTGATGACTATTAATGTCAATGCTTGATACTTAATCTTCTCGGTCAATTGATTTCTCAACTGATCAATCAACACACGCAAGATGGAGGACCCGGAAAAAGCCTTGTGCTCAGAGCGCAACATCCATGAAAATGATACAAACGACGTGAACTCTCACGACCTGATCGAAGCAATCCAGACCAACGACGCCAGAAATGCCGACGGCAACGTGCTCGCCAAACATACCACCGCCGGTAGCCAGGCCAAGGCAACCCTCGCAAAGAGCCTCACTCTGGTCCGAACCAGAGAGTCTGGTCGCGACCCGGGACCTCCTCCCGATGGCGGTTTCGTGGCTTGGTCGCAGGTTGCCCTGGCGCATCTGGTGATTTGCAACACATGGGGATACATCAATGCCTTTGGCGTGTTCCAGACGTACTACACCGAGCAGCTACACCACCCACCGTCTGATATCTCGTGGATCGGGAGCGTGCAAACATTTCTCGTATTTTTCATCGGAACCTTTTCTGGACGTGCCACCGATGCCGGATACTTCAAGTTCACCTGGACCGTGGGAGCAGTTATAGAAACCCTCAGCATCTTCCTGACTTCGCTCTGCACCAAATACTACCAAATCTTCCTCGCCCAGGGAATCCTCCAGGGCATCGGCTGCGGGCTCATGTTTTGTCCGACGCTATCCCTCATTCCAACATACTTTGACCGTCGTCGCGCGGTAGCCATGAGCATCGTTGCTGCAGGCTCGGCGGTGGGCGGGCTGATCTTTCCGGCCATCGTCAACTCGCTTCTTCCCAAGATCGGCTTTGCATGGACAATGCGCGTGCTTGGATTTTTCACGCTCGCTACTTTACTTCCGAGTGCTTTCTTCCTCCGACAGAGACTCCAACCGCGCCAAAGCGGGCCAATTCTGGAATTGGCAGCCTTCAAGGAAGTCCCCTACACCTGTTTCGCCGTCGGCATGTTCCTCGTCCTCTGGGGACTCTACGTCGCCTTCTTCTACGTCAGCACATTTGCACGCGACGCACTGCGCACCTCGCTCTCCACATCAACCGACATCCTAATGGTCATGAGCGCCGTCGGTACCGTTGCGCGCGTCGTTCCCGGCTTAATCTCTGACCGCTGGACCGGCCCGCTCAACCTGCTCATCCCGTTTTGCTTCGCGACTGCCATCACCGCATACGGCTGGGTCGGCGTCGTCAATGTTTCTGGTCTGGTTGGCTTTTCGGTCATCTACGGCATCAGCTCAGCAGGCGTGCAGGGACTGTTCCCTGTAGCCCTGAGCTCGCTGACGACGGACCTGAAAAAGATTGGCGTGCGCATGGGCATGGTGTTGACCATAGTCAGCTTTGCGGCGTTGACGGGCAGTCCGATTGCAGGCGCGCTGGTGCAGGTGGACAATGGCGGGTTTTTGTATATGCAGATGTTTATGGGGAGTTCGGTGCTGCTGGGCACGATCTTGGTGGCGTTGGCGAGGGTGACGAGGTTTGGGTTTGCGGTGGTGAGGGGGTAGTTAGTACATACTAGATGAGAATGGTGTAGACAAAGATATAGGTACAAATGACGAGGATAATGAATCTACTTTACTGTTACATACTATTTCTATAAATATACTTACTGTATATGGGTCGTGACCTGTCAGAATAATCACCCCCTGATTGGCCGCCGGCCCCACATTCAGGTGGACACGCGACGAGGGGCATCGAGGGGTCTTTTGTTTCTCTCCTCTTATCTGCCAGAAGACTCTGGATCTGCTAATTAGGTACTCTGTCTACGCACCAAAGCTTCTCCTGTCCATGTTCGTTTCTCAGATCGGAGTTCTTGGTATCGACTAACCCTTGTCAGACTCGAAAATTTACTTCTCCGTACTACACACCGAATAAATCCCGTTGAAAAAGGTAAGCTCCTCCCCTCTATCTCCCCATATCAAGCAAGCCCTTGCTAATAACTAATATTTTCTAGTCTGCAACATGGCGCCCCGAGGCCGTGGCGGAAAATTCTCAAAACCAACCAGAGGAGGTAAACCTTTCTCCCCAGAAAAAGGAAGGATATGACTAATTTTGGGTCAGGTGGAAAACACTTTAGTCGCGACGTGCAACCCGTCGACAAAGATGGCAATGCTATAGGAATGTGGCGGGTACATTTCCCTTTTCTTTTTGAAAAAAGAATGGTTGCTAAAGCAAGGCCTATGGCAGGATCCCGACGACGTACCCTCGTCCAACGAAGACGACAACTCCTCCGAGAAAGACTCCTCTGAAGAAGAATCCTCTGCCGGCGAGGGGCCCTCGACCACCGCCTCTGGCGAACCAACACAAGAACTCACGCGCGAGCAACGCAAAGCCCTGGCCAAAGCACGCAAGGACGCCGCCATCAAGAAACGAAACCAAATAGCCGCGCAACCGGGGGACATGCCGCCATCAGACTCCGACGAGGATGACGATTCAGACGAAGCAGATATGCCCGCGAATCCGAATCACACGTCCAAATCGAGATCGCAAGCAGCGGCACCGATCAAACCAGCGGGTGGTGAGGAGAAGACGAATGGACCAAGTCGAGGTGGTGCCGGGAAAGATGGGACAGAGCAGCTGACGCGCCGTGAGCGAGAGGCTCTCGAGGCGCAGCAGGCCCGTGAGCGGTATATGAAGCTGCACATGGAAGGCAAAACGGACGAAGCACGTGCAGATCTTGAGAGGTTGCGGCTGGTGCGCGAGCGTCGTGAAGCCGAGAAAGCGCGACGCGATGCCGAGAAGGAGGAGAAAGAGGCTCAACAGAAGGAGCGGCAGCAGCAGTTTGAGGAGCGCGAGAAAAAGGCGCGTGAGGCGGCGTTGGGTAAGGCTGCGAAACCGAAGAAGGGGGCTAAGAAGTGATGAATCTTTCTCTTAAATACAAGCGAGTGCTTCTACGTCTTATATCAAGAACATAGGGCTAAGAGTTATACCACGTAGCCGGATTGTAACTATGAACGTTCATATTTTATACCTGTACAAGTAGAGTCCTCGTGTAACGAACAGAAAACATTCAACCTGTACCAACGCCTTTTGCCGAATAGTACATGCATGCAGAACAAAACCAAATTATATGTCAAAAAATTATACGCCAAGGAATATCCTGGTTTAAACCCCCCAAAACAGTCCCTCGACGCCATGGCCATGAGTAACCACATTCCAGCCTGCAATCAGACTGACTAGCCACAAAACAGACAGCACGAGAATAGGGAGCAGCAACAGCTCAGTATTGTGCAGAAACGGCAGCGCGTTGTATCCGAGGAAACTGATATATGTATAGTAGAGCAATGCAGAAAGGTAAAGCGTGTTGCCCAAAAACGTGGCGATGAAGTTAGGCGGATTCCGCGTTAGTAGCGGGAGGAGGAGAAATTGCACCACGTAGAGGTGCAGATATAGCGGGAAAAAGGCGCGGTTGGATACCTGGTTCGCGTTAGCAATTCTTACGAACATATGCTGAACATTCTGAATAGAGACGAACATCAAAGCAGTATCCAAATTCAACCTGCTCCTTCTCGCCCGGTTGCACAAACAATCCCTGTGCTGCGCCGCGTCTCCGTGTTCGCGACCCCCGAAACCCAGTCAGATTCGCCGCGAATCCATTCGGCCCAAAGATGCGTCCGATCAGGAAATACGCTATCGTGGAAATGAACAGCGACGTGCCGATGAAATGTACAAAGATGAACATGAACGATATGCGAATGATCGATCCGAATTTGGGCGAATAGGCCAAACCCCAGGCTAACGCGGTCAACAGGAGGAAAAACGAAAGAAGGTATGTGAATGAGGGATCCGGTCGGTGCCATGTGTTTTTCGTTTCTAGTACGGTCAGCAGGACGACGTAGACAGGTTGTTACGGATGCCGCGTACGTTTCTGCGTCTGGTTAGCAAGAGTATGAGAAATAGAAGATGAAGACAAACATACATGGTAATACATTGACTTGAAAACCTTCTTTGGCGCAATCAGCAGCGAAGTCATCTCCCAGATTGCCATTTCAAAGTCCATCTGCGGAAACTTGAACAGCCTATTTTGTTCGCGCCGGTCAGCAGCCGGCAGCACGACTTGCAAAGCAAACAAACCTCTTGAAGAATCTCGGCATCCTGAGACTTGATCCGCCTCGCCCAGCCGATCCAGCACCAGAGCTGGCGCCGAAACTGGTGGGAATGCTGTGCTGTCGAGGCACGGAGATGTGTGGATTCATTGCGAGAGACGGGGCGTGTACAATATGTTCTGTCGTGACCGGGCGTGCCGTATGTAAAAGTCTCTCTGTATTTGTGTAGGAAAGATTGCGATGGTGAGCGACGCGAGCCGCACCGTTGGCAGAAAGTCGCTGGTGGCTTTGAGGTCCGGTCAGCAAATCGCCAGCAGTTGGACACTGGACAGCGGACACGACAGATGACGATGTTGGCCTTGTGCTAGGCCCGATGCGGTTAGCGGCTTGGCTTCCCCGTATACTTCGATGAACCACATGCAGTGTTTGTTGTTTATCACTCCCTCATTTATGAGATACCCATTGTGTTAGTTGACTACATATTAAGACGGGATCTGTCCGATGAGAAACTGGGGCGAGTTCCGCGAATCCAGTTCACATTGACAAGTTCTGTCTACTCGTACGGCATTTGAGGTAAGGTCAAGCGGAGTGCGCTGAGTTGTGGATTTTATGCTGCTGTCTTTATTCAAGAGCGCTGACTCTCCAGTTCCAGAATCCATCTCAAAATCATTCAAGGAGTGAAAAGAATGTCAACCAGCATCAATTGATGCAGCACTGAATAGTGAATGGTAGACGCACGAACGATTAGTAATCCGGTCCATCACATCATTCCCATTCAACAGCTCTGGTAATTTCAATCCCCGACGGTCCAGCTTGCCAGCCTATGAAATTCTCTAAATCAAAACAAAAGCCTCAAATATGACTGGCTCGCCTCCCAAAAAGAGACAGATCCCCGGCACCGCGGTGCTGCAATGGCAATCGCCCGATACTCAACCACTGCCCCGCCGTCCCATGACAGCATGTAAGGCCTGTCGTCTTGCAAAGGCCAAGTGTAATGGACAACAAACTTGCGAGCGATGCAGGAAGCGCGGTCTTAGGTGCACATATTCTCAGACATCAAAAGCTAGAAATCTAAGCAAAAGTCCGTCCCAGACACCAACTGTCGCTTCTGCGGAAACCGGTCGGGAGCAGGCAGCTACTACGCCAGGACCAACATCTGTTGCCGTACCTGGTGATGCCTTTTCTATGTGTAGCCATGCTGGAAGCAATGGTCAGCCTCCAATTGACCACTGGTGTGAAGACACCTTTCAACAGGCGCTGGAGGAGTTTAATTGGGTATTCCCAGAGCCAGAATTTAATCTCAACGTAAGTGCTAGATCATACAAAAAATAATTATATATTAACAAAGACTAGCCCTCTGATGACCCAGACCCAACTGGCCTCGGGTCATATCCTCCTGTCCGGTCAGAAAACACAGAGCCACTGCCTGAAACCACAACTCAACCAACATCTCAAGCTCAGCCCAAATTACACACCTGCCAGTGTCGAACAAACATGATGCTCCAAATCCCCAAAGTCGAAAGCGCCATCCAAGAAAAACAGCTCGACACAATGTTCAAGGTCACCAAGGATGTCATCAGAAGCTGTCAAGAGTCGATAAACTGCGGATGCCATGTGAACCCCGTAGACCTCGTCTGCATAGTCACTGTCTTTGAGCAGACGGCAGCTTGCTTTCACTACATTGCAAAATCTGGGTTTGACGGGACTGTCAAGCTGGGTATTGGCGCCTACTGCATCTCGCTCACTGACGATGCTTCTTTGAAGCGCATGCTGGTCTTGGATCTTGTCAAGCAAGCTACCGTGTTGTTGGACTCGCTGTGTGCTCTTGCAGAGGACATGTTCATGTCGCGGAGCAAGCCTGGTGTTAAGGTGATGAACCGTTCGCCTGGTTGCTTGAACCAGCTCAATCTGGACTACGTACGAGAGGCAGCGGCTAGCTTCAAAAAGCTCTTTAGCCTGATGACCGGGGTTTTTGACGGAAAAAATTATGATTCTTAAGTCTACTCACAATTTTTTTTTCGTCCGCCACTATCAGCTGCAGGGGAGGCCTTCCATGAATCATAACTATAAATCTAGACTGCCATTACACACACAAGCTACATCTATTTCAATCCATCTCAATCGAACTCAACCAAGAACTTTTCCCGCCACTCTTCTCCATACTTGCGGAAAAGCAAAGACATTGCACCCAGTCCCAGCGATATAAACGCCAACAGCGAATTTCCCCAGCCATATCCCAGCTTATTATACAACGGAATACCGACCAGCGGCAGAAGAGCCGCAGACATGCTTCGCAATATGTTACCGGCAGCGATTGCACTAGCAGCGTACTTTGTATATGCATCGATCATGTACACGTTGAAAGGGATCTTAAAGAACAACAAAAATTAGCCATTAAAGTCCATCTTACCTTGGAGAGTGAGATACTCACAAACGTGAATATGACTCCAAACCCGACCAAACCTGTTGCAACAATCGGAACAGCACTGTCAACATGCTTCTCAGCTGTCCAGCCGTAAATGAAAAACCCAATAGGTATTGCAATCGCTCCATAGACCAACGAGTCCAGACGGTACCTTCTGAGATTAGTATCCAGCTCCAGCTAATTGCCTGACAATGACTTACTCCGGCTTTGCCACTCCATGCTTCTTGCTCAAACGCGCATGTGTTCTATCGTTCGCAAAACTTGCAATACTCAGCGAAACCAAAAACCCAATTGCAAGCCCCAAATACACCAAACCAAGCTTTCCCTCACCATAGTGATACTGGCCTTCAAAAACGACGGAAAACGTGGAGAAGAGAAGATACGTGAATCCATACACGACTGCGTTGTAAATTGCCAGCCCCGTAACGACCGGGCAAAACAGAAACATCTTGACGGGACGACTGATGGCTCGTTTGAGCACGGCGCTGGCTGGGAGTTGACGCTGGCCTTTGGCGTACAGGGCTGGGTTTCCTGTGGTTTTGCGTAGCTTTTTAGCTTTGCGTTCGAGGATGACGGGGGCATATGTCTCTGGGTATGTGACAGCGCAAATCAATCCCATGGTTCCGTTCTATATTAACGCAATCAGAAAACTTGACTCCAGATGTCATTTCCCTCAGAAACATCAAACAAACTCACCACAATCAGCAATAGCCAAAACACCCAACGCCAACCTGCCGCCGCAGCCAAATAACTCCCAGCAATAGGACCAGCTGCCGGTCCCAGCAAGAAACCCACCGTATACATAGACATGGCAAACCCTCGCCGATGGACAGACACAAGATCCGAAATCGTCCCGCCGGCATTATTGAGAGAGCACGAGGCCGAACACCCTTGCAGAAATCGCAGCACGACCAGTCCACCCAAGGACGGCGTTAGGGCACATCCAATGGAGAATGCACTGAAGCCTATATTCGCGCAGTTGTAGATGAGGCGGCGGCCGACGACTTCGGACATGGGGCCCATGATAATAGGGCCTACGCCGGTGCCCAAGAGCTAGAAAATAAGCATTAATCAGGTTTTGATTATGTGCTGATTTTTTGTTTACCAACCTCAATTGTAACAATCAACGTCCCAATTTCTTGGTTACTCGAATTGAACTCCTTCAAGATCTGAGGCACGGCCGGGGCAATCGCCGAAGAGGCTATAGACCTAGGACCCAGCTTTTAGCCGTCATGACTATCTGGCATAGAACCGTGAAAAACACTCACGTCGAAAAGACGACACATGTAATTATACCAACAAGCATACCCCGTCTCCAAGCCGGCCAATTGCGTGGATTTTGTGGATCGTCTGGCCCATCCCAGTCGACTTCATTTGGATCCGAGGGATCTTCATTGGATGTAGCAGGCGACGAGGTGGGTTTTTCGAGATCGTGCGTTGTCTCATGTTTGTTTGGAGATGGGGATAATATCTTTGGCGGTTGTTTGGCTCGTTAGCGGCGTATCTACTCAAAAGAGCTACCAGGGGAGATATACCTGTTGTTGGCCACTTTCTTCATCCCTTCTCTCACCTGCCATTTTTGTTTCTGCGCTGAAAATAGATACTGATGGAATCGTAATCATTGGATTTGTTAGAAATTACTAGACAATTTATTTTATATAGCTTGAGTGAGTTGCAATTGACCACCGGAAAATTGCTTCCATTTTAGGAAATAAAATTCCCGGGCGATTACAACACCGTGCTGGACAATTGAACCCTCAGCAATGTTGAATGTTATATTCTCCGCATTATAAAACTTTAGCAGCAATTGAATTAGAAAGATAAAGACTTTGCTTGCGGAAAGGATGTTTTTTTACACTACTATTGGCTTTATGCCCATCTTGCGACTACAGCTACTATATGCCCGTATCTACAATGCTATGCTTCACAGAGTCCACGTCACTTGGACCAATGGCAATAGTTAAGAGCAAAGACCAGGGAAGAAGCTGGCTAATTCATCATTTTATCTGTATGTAGTGCGCAACATTTGAAGACGAGTTTCTCCCGGATATGCAAATATTTGCACAGGTGGTCCTCCGGGTTTTGAATTACCCTTTTGGGACAGCCCGGACAGTCCTTACCAACACTCGTCGATTGAAACAAACACTAAGAGGAGAGAAGGATACTAGTATTAGTAACAAGAAAGATCCGCGAACAATATTTTTGGGTCAATTTTTGTTTTTTTTCCTTGGTCGGAGAGATTTCTTGGTCAGTACAATATGTAGGTAGAGTGACTTTGCGGTGTATGTAATTCAATCAGTATGTGACTGGTATCTGTATGCACTATGCAGCACTTGAGACTGGTAGTTGAATGAACCCTTTGATGCAAGTGTGGTTGGGCGACTTTTTAAACCTTTTTAACAAAAGAAAAGAAATAAAGATCTACTCCGTATACGTACCCCGGTTAGTCGGCATGTACATAGTATTTACTCCGTACCCCCACTCTCCAAGAACAAACAGGTTACGTAGTTGCATTCAACCTGCAGTGACACTGCATATTAATATTAGTGGTATCTGTACAGAGGTACGTATACGTACTTTCAAAGTTTTGTCTTGCACAAAAACGTCTCTGCATAGGAGATTGGGCGTCAAACTAACAAGAGAGACACATCAAAAGACAATAATATTCCGTGTTACCGGCGCCCAACAATTCCAACCACTGCCAGATTTCCTTTTTACTTTCATCGGTAATAACAGTTCTTTATTGAGTGAGGAGACTGGTACCATTGCTCGCTTGATTTATCCATGCCAATCCGGTGGGTCTCAGCCTTGAGCCCCTCGACAGAGTTCGGCCTAAGAGAGACTAAGAATGGTCTCCTCAATCTATTGAAATCGTGCAGACCAAGCGCGAAACCAACCCTCGCATGTTGGATTCCTTGAGGTCATACCGACATAAAACTAAGACCCGGGGATCGGAAAGTCGGCATGTTATCAACTTTCCGGAGTCATGGAAATATTATCCACTGATCCAGGTGTGTGATGCATCTTGATAAGTTGACATGTGTCATGTCCGTGCTCGGTCTAGCTGGTCGAGCCACGAACTACACAACTGATAGTGGCGAACCATTTTACTTGGAAATTCGTACTTGGTACTTGGTGGTTGGCTGGAATCTCAATACCTCGCTGTTCATCGCGTGGTGACAGGCGATCGATCGATAGTTTCTCAAGATCTCAATAAGAGGATTCGTTACTACGTGTTGTTTCGATCTGTTTGATTAATAATGATCATGTAGTAGGGGGTAATGTAAGTTGCCGAATTTTGAGCATTGCACCACGCATATCAGTCGATTGGCACAGCTCACATGGGGAGTCGTTGTACAATGTGAGATAGCATTTGGATTCTTATCGATCCAACGACGCTGTGTCGCTGACGGCATCAGACAGTCCAGACTTCTAGAGTCGTAGCATTCTTATGTAGCTAAAACGCCATGGAAATTTTCCGGGGCGAAAATCATATCAAACACCAAGGCTGCATCAGTGCATTCCTGGAGGAGCCATCATCAGACGCAGGAAATGAGATGTGAGGCATCCAGCAAGGCCCGGTGGCAGCCAATTGCGCGCTGCAGGATTGGGTGTTTTTGCCCCTGAGCGCTGACAACGTGGACAGTCCCTTGCATCGCTGACACCCCCTGCTAGTCTGCGATTTTGATTTTCTGAGACGAGCCCTGGCTAGCGCTGGCGTTGGGGCGTGAGGCTAATTAATCCGGTGCAGAGAAAAGGAGGGGGAAGAAAGTTAAGAAGAGGAAAAAAACAAGAGAGTCGCAGAATAATTAATTAACTCTGTGGATCACTGGATCGCCTAGTCTGGAGGCGGGCCCACTTGCGTTTTGACGTTGCTCCGTCTTGCTCCCCTTCGCCTCGGCCTTGATCTTCTCGTCTGAGTCTTCTCTATCTTCGTCTCGCTCACCCTCACCGTCACTCATTACCCCGTATCGCTCCACCGTGTCGACCTCCCTGCCAATCCCTCGGTCGACGCTCGAGAGCCTGTCGCTGCCACTGTACCCTCGACAGCGACATTGTCCCCGTTTGTGACCATCTCTACTGTTGCGTGCTGGCGAGACGCTGCATGCCTCCTTTCGACAAGCAATGCAATAAGCGATTTCTTTTCTTCTGCGTCGTCTTTGCCGCAGCGTCTTGAGTTTTGCCTTGAAATTTTTTTCGTCTCGCGATCACCGCCAATCCCTCGCTTTGTCTCCTGTTTCAACGTCCCTCGTTCCCATCTCTTCTCGCAACCCCAAAGTCACATCCTGGATTTTCTCTCGAGAACAGAAACAGAAAGAAAATAGATAACCAGAATGGCTGCAGACGAATTCCCGCGCCCGCCAAATCGCCGTGGCGTGACCGCCCCTGTGACCTCCAGACACGCCCGCAATCACCATGACTTCTCACCCCCTACCACCCCACCGTCTTTGGTTCGAAAGCAAAAGTCGCCGCAGTCTCTCAATTTGGATACTCGCCCCTCATACCCTCAAACATTCTTCGAAGATACCACGCCGGTCGAACCTAGCCGTCCGAGCGAGTCTGGCGACGAGCCGGATCCACACGATTTGGCATTGTCTCCCAAGCATATCACGCGCACTTCGGTCGTAGATAACATGCTCCTTTCGCTAGACCAATTTGTGCCCGGGTCGCCAATGTTTCCTGACTCTCACTTCTTTGGTGGCTCGCCCGAAGTTGATCGCTATAGTGCCAACCGGTTTCCCGATTCTGGTCGCTTAAGGGGGCATACCTATTCGTCGTCTGCGTCGTCAGGACAATACCACGAAGAAATTTGTGATTATCCCTCGGTTCCTCGTTCTGCCGGTCTTCGAAGCAACAATGGCTACGCCTACCAAAATCCCCAGCGTCACTATGATAGTGCACGTCCAGCAGAGAATACCAGCGCCGCTTATCGTTCTAGGAATTACGAGGCCCCCGAGGCCTCTCGTGGCAGGTATCCATACTCTGGACACTCGGCTCGGCAACAAAGCATGGATAGCGTCTCTAGTACAGATTATGACCCGACCATTGGAGAGAACGTGACCGAATACGATGAACGAACTTCCGCAAGCCTAGATTATGACCCGGCGATTGATTCTCGGCCGTCAACAGATGATATTGACGCGGCGCCAACCCCAACTGTGCCCCCTGGTCCTAGAAGAGACATGCCACACGACCTGGCAGGAATACCCGCGAATTTTCCCCCACCGCGAACGCCTGCTGCTATATCTCGCCGCAACAGCAACAAATCATCCAAGAGCGTTGCTACGCGAAAGGGCCATTCAGAGACACTTGGAACTTCGACGATTAGGAACCAAGACTCGGTACCTCCTTTGCCGTCGAATGCCCTTGACTCGACTGCACCCAGTCCTGCGGTTGCTTATCAGAAGCCCACGCCCCCTGAGTCACCCCAAGTCAAAGAAAAGCCTGGCTTCTTCAGACGAGTTTTTGGCGGATCGTCCAAGCCGCCTCCCGAACCAACACCGCCGGTTGAAACCGCAAAGACACCGACAAAACCCAGCGTTAGCTCGAATGACCAACCCCGCCAGGATGTTTCTCATCCGGTAGTATCTAAGAAGCCGTCTTTCTTCCGTCGCCGAAAGAAGTCCGTGGTCGAGCATACTCCTCCCCCGTTGATTCTCGCTCCCAATACGCTGAAATCGCTCGACATGCAAGGGCAACCCAGCCCCGCGAGCAGCCTTCGTCAGGTTATGGACCCTTATCTGGGAGATTCTATACCTTCCCCATTGCTTCAAGACTCCCAAGATCAGCAAAATGAAAGTCCAAGAAGCTTTGGGCGTAGGGGGACTGGGGATTCAGATACTTCGTTCCCAGGAGACCCCCCTCCGCGCAGTGCAGCTCGATTGACTCACACCGCGGACGGTTCGGCCAAGAAGAGCGCTTTGAAAACCAAACATAGTCTCAACTTGCAGGCTCCATTTTGCGACAATGGCGGCACTTTCTTGGCTGGTAAGAGCCCAACCGAACCTAGCAGCAAGTTGGATGGCCAGCGAGATGGGAGACCCAAGACGAGCCCTGCCCCTCGCGGCACTGTGGATCATAGCTCCTATGCGCTCGGTATCGATGATAAACTACCGTCGAAAGCGTCAACGAATCTCTCGCCACAAGTCGAAACTCCTGGCACTTTCCTGCACACTGCTTCCAGTCGTGGCTCTTTGCGCGAAGACTCTTCAGCCGACCCGAATTTGTCCGCCTCTGAAATCTCGCAATACCACACAGCATCGAGCTCTCCGTTAACCGAAACGCCAGTCATTACGACCGAGTCATTCAACGATAAAGTTGAAGAATCTCCAGCAACACTGGCCGATGCTTCAGTTGACGTTATCGAAGACCCAGTCACTGCTGCAGCTCGAGATCTAGCCAAAAAGCTTTTCGATGACCAAGAAGAAATTACAGGAAATGAGCCTGCGGCATCCTGGCTGGGAAGTGTTGATCGAGCCATCGTGCGAAAGGCTTATATGGGTCTCTTCAACTGGACTGATATGGATATTCTGGCCGCTCTGCGAAGTCTTTGCACAAAGATCGCACTGAAAGGGGAGACGCAGCAGGTGGACCGAGTTTTGGATGCTCTGTCTACCAGGTGGTGTGAATGCAACCCTGATCATGGTTTCAAGGCCGTCGGTGAGTTTTATCTTTTCGAAATTTTTGATATGTGACTAATGACATATAGACGTGGTTCACACTATTTGCTATTCTCTGCTCCTTCTCAATACCGACTTGCATCTGGCAGATATCGAATCAAAAATGACGAGAAACCAGTTTGTGCGCAACACATTGCCGACGATCAACCGCGTGGCATCCGATGCAGCCCCTGACGGATTTGAGACAATCAAGGCGAGTAACGCCAAACCTCGCGGGCAATTGAGCTCAGTTTACAAATCTCCTACTTTGCCTTCATCGGAGCTGTCCGTCGAAGAGTCCAGGTCGAAACGAGGCTCCATCCTAATGGAAAAGTCTGGTTCTTCTGGGGCTTTGGTGAACACACCATTCCAAGGCACAATCAAAGCATGGGAGGCTCAAGTTGAGATCGTGCTGAAAGACTTTTACAATTCTATCCAGAAGCAGCGTCTTCCCTTGTATAATGCACCCTTGGAACCAGAGGGTCTTGTGCCTCCTTCAGCTACTGGCAATGTTCTCCGTCGCAGCCCTAGCGTCCTCAGCAAGTCTGGTTCGGACATCATCCCTCGTGGCCGGTCTACCGATTCGCGAGCAGCTGCGGGAAGGTGGGCATCGAAACCACGGTCAAGGGCTCGCTTGTATCCATCATCAACCCTAGGCTCGAGCCGTACCAGCTTGGACGACCAATCGTCGATTTGGAGTCCGTCCGGATCAAGTACATGGAGCAAGTATTCACTTGGCAAGACTCTTACTTCCATGTCAGTGGATTCGATTGGTTCCGAGTATCCTCGAGGCGGCGGCTACCAGCAGTCTATTGGTTTCGCCAACGCCCTCAGCCATGCGATTATCCGAGAGGATTCGGCACACTCGATTGCGAGCTACGACGAGATGGAGAATAGTGCTCCGCTACTCGAAGACGAAACATTAGAACTCGCTGGAGCTCCATGGGCCAAGGAGGGTAGTCTGAAACACAAGCAACATCTAGAGGCTGTTGACAAGCGCGCCAAAGATCGGAACTGGAACGAATGTTTCGCTGTTATCCAACGCGGATGGCTACGACTCTTTTCTTTCAATGCCAACAGCAAGTCGATGCGAATAAAGGCAAAACAGCGACAAAACGGAGGCGGCGGTGTAGTTGGAGGAGGAAACTGGATGGAAAACGCAGAGGAAGTTTGGAAATTCCTTTTACGCCAGACTATTGCGAGTGCCTTGCCTCCCCCAGGCTACTCCAAGTCACGTCCGCATGTGTGGGCGCTCAGTCTGCCGACAGGCGCAGTGCATTTGTTCCAAGTCGGCACAGCGGATATTGTAAAAGAATTTGTCACAACGGCCAATTACTGGTCTGCGCGACTCTCCAAACAGCCCTTGACAGGCGGTGTCAGCAACATGGAGTACGGCTGGGGCGACAACATCATCAACAGCGCCATTGTCCAGATGGACAGACGCTCACCCACCATCAACTCAACGGGGGGCGCATCACGCCCCAGCATCCAAAGTTCAATCCGCAGCTCCTTGGACCAACAGACCGGCAGCATCCGAGCAAAACTCCCAGCAGACCGCGCCCACCTGAGCGACTGGACCCCGCCGCAACAAACAATGAGCGCATCCAGCCTGACCGAAGCCGACCAGCTCGACGCTCTGCAAAACTATGTAAAGAACGTCGAAGACGAGCTACAAAAACACAACGAATTGCGCTCCGCCATGATGCTCGCTTTCTCGCCGCGCCATCCAAACTCGACAAAGGCCATGTCCAACTGGGAGCGCAAGTCGTCGTATTTGCTGCGAGAAATTGTTAAATTCCGAACGTATATCGACTGCTTGCAGGCAGCCAAGACTCAGCGAGAGAAGTTGTATGCTTCGAGGGAAGAGATTGCTGCTTGATCCTTCTTCTTCTATTTTGACGACCTGACGAATTTTTGAATTTTGTACATATAATTTCATGAATCCTTTCTGTTTATATTCCTCTATATTTCCTATCCCTGTGGGAATTTTTTTCATTTCGGTCTTTTTCACAAACACGACTCCCTTGTCAGCGATGATTCTTTACTATTGTATAATTTTCTTATTCCTACTTATTCTTACACTCAAAATTGCCTCCCTTTTCTCGGTTCCCAAAACGAGACGCTGTTTATGTCATTAAGTTGTTATTAATGCATACTCTGTTGTGGAGAGAAGGGTATGTGTGACGATTGTACTGCATTTCTGGGGTTATTAAATCAAATCAGATCAAATTGAATTGAATTGCAACTGCTGTATAAGTTCAAGTAATTTATCAACTGACGTATTGCCTGCCCTTATACCTAAATGCTTCGTCTAAGCGATTGACTGTTTCTTGACATGTAAAAGAAAGATAAAAAATTATCCAATTACGAGTGAGCCTGTATACATACTCTCTCATCCACTCAACAGACATCAGCAACAACCGAGAGAAAAACCAGCAACAAAACCCATACACACAAGTAAAATATAGCCGACTCCGCTTCGTGTGCTAGCTAAGCTATATATATAAAGATGTAGATATATAGCATTGACCAATAATGCAAGTAAAGTAAAATTTCAACATTGTATATCGTGTATAACAGCAAGTAAAAAAGAAGAGCTCAAACCTCCATCCAGCCCAACGACATACCTGGGCAAATGAACATGTAATAACGGACAGAAAGTTTATAGAAAAAAAAAGAGAAAAAAAAGCCAATATAAATAAAGAATTAAAAGTCTAAAGTCTTTTCCTCTCTCTACAGGTCTTTGTTTTTTATTGGGGTGGTGTTTGGTGGTGGTGGGTTGGTTAGTACTCCGCGTCGAGTGAACTGTTGTTGAGTGCTCCAATCGTTGCAATCACGTCTGCTGGTTCAAGGAGATGCCAGCTTGCCAGGGTCTGTTTTGAGCTGGCGCCGACGGTGACGGAGAAGACGTGATCGGGTGGAAGGTCGGAGTTTCGAAGGGCGCGGAACATGTCTTTTTCATATGTCAGTTAAAAGTTTAAAAAATGTCCCCCCCCAAAAAGGCAAACTCACCCTCATCTGTAAAATCGTCACCTGAACACAAGACAAACTCTGGAGGTTCACCCGGTCCAACACCATACTCGTTTACCAGTCGCGTCGCGATGAAGCCCTTGTTCACAAAAGTCGGCCGGACTTCGAGGTTGGCCTTGCCGGCCATGACCTCGACGTCGTATTTCTTCATCACCGTGTTTTCCAGCTCTTTCCGGCATTCCTTGGCCTGGAACGCGCCGTATTCTGGATCAGCCCTGCGGTAGTGCCAGGTAAGAGCTACACGCTTGCGCTCGATAAACGCGCCTTGCGTGCGCTCGGTGTAGTGCTGGAATACTTCCATGACGTCCTTTTGCCACGCCATGTCGAACTGCGCAGCCAGATTCTCCCATTCGTCGCTGCGCGGTTTGCGGATAAAACAGCCGTGTTCGGCGCTCAGTCCCAATTCAGGGATGTGGCCCATCCATTCGTCCAAGAAGGCCTGGTCGCGGCCACTGATAATCCATACGGCGTTCCTTGAATCGGCGGCTAGACTCTTGATGTTTCGCAACACGCGGTCTGATGGTATGGCAGCTTGAGGGTCTTTGACAATTGGGGTGAGCGTGCCGTCGTAGTCGAACATGAAGAGTCGTTTCTTTGCCTTGCGGTATTGCTTGAGAACCTGAGATCTGTCTAGAGCAGGGGTAGCGATTGACTGGTCGAAAGAGGACAGGTTGGTGAGTAGGCGGTGGATATATTGCTGCGACCACATCGACACTGTGTTGGATGTGACGTGCTTGTAGAGTTTGCCGTGTTGCTCTGCCTTTTCCTCGTCGCTCATGCTCAATGCCCGGTCGATTGCTGCTGCGACTCCGCTCATATCCCAGGGGTTGATGTGAATCGCACTTGGCAGCATTGCAGCGGTACCCGAAAACTCTGATAGAATAAGAGGCCCATGGGAGCCCTGCTGGCAGAGCACATATTCCAAACTCGTCGTGTTCATACCATCACGAACACTGGTAATAAGTCCAACATCGGCGACGCGCAGCAGACTAAAGTACTCTTTCGGAGATATATACTGCGGGTAGTATTGAACAGGTGAGAAGCTCAGGGATCCAAATCGCCCATTTATCGTCGACACCAGGTTGGATACCTGACTCCCAATTTTGTTTTCGGGGTCCTCTTTCTGCTCCTCCATGCTCGTCGGGCTGGTTACTTGAATGAGAACAACCTCGTCTCGCCATTGAGGATACTTTTCCAGAAATGTTTCAAACGCTTGCAGTTTTTGTGCCACACCTCGAACACTGTCTAGCCGGTCTCGCCCGACGATGATTTTCTTGCCGCCGTAGAGTTTCCTGATTCCTTGAACAACGCTTTCTGTCTCGCTAGACCCGAATGCCGCTTTTTGGACATTCTGGGCGTCTATACCAGTCGGGAAAACGTCTACTGCCACGTGCGCTCCGTAGGCATCCACACCAGCAGAATTCGAATCAAATCCGAGAACTCGGGTGCAACAAGATGAAAAGTGCCTTGAGTAGGAATAAGTCTGGAAACCGATCATGTTCGCTCCAAGAACGCCTGTGAGGACCTCCTTTCGTTTAGCCAGGCAACGTAGATATTCGCTGCTCGGAAAGGGGGAATGCAAGAAAAAACCAATGTAAATGTTAGGAATCCGCTGTCTCAAAAGACTCGGCAGAAGGAAGAGGTGATAGTCGTGAATCCAAACAATGTCTCCAGCTTGATAAACCTGCGCAATCTGGTCGGCAAACAGCCTGTTTAGCCGCAAATAATCCGCCCACCATTTTCGTTCAGAGCGTCCATCTGAAGGCCCCTTTTGCTTGTAGTGGAGCAGAGGATACAGCTCGCGTTCGGCATAACGCCTCCACCTGGACTGGTCGTTCAATATGATATCATCCTCGGGCTCATCCGATTCCGCCGTTGCCCAGATCGGGTGGATATGACCATATCTGGTGTTCTGCAGTTGAGACTTGAGACGTTTTCTTTCGTCTGTGGACAGATGTATTCCTTCAATCAACGGATGTGCAGGCTGGCTCTGGGTTGAGTCGACAGGGACGGGTGCCGAAGCCTTATTCACCGGCAACGGCACCGGCGCAGCAGAGGCACCATTTCCTGTGATGGGCTGCAAAGGAGACCGTTCTTCAGCGACTGTATCCACCTCTCCAGTCCAACCGACAAGAAGATGCTTCCAGACCGACTTGGAAGAAGCGAGATGAGCAAACGAGTCGAACAAAGCGGACATACCAGGCCGGGGTTTGAGCTCCTGAAGTTGAGAGAGAGGGTTAGTAAGTACCAGCGAACCAATTAAGGAAAACTCACCCAGTCAGCACCCGGATGATGGACGACTTTGTATGGAATGCAAAAAGTAGCGCTGATAATCCTGCCCGTCAATTGTAGGCCCGGGTGGTCCGCCATGGGATTCGCTACGGGAGTTGCGGGAGTCAGGTGGGCGCCTCCCACCAGGCTCAGTCGTCGGAGGAGTTCAGGACCCGACGCGGCGCCTGAGGCAGCATATGCAGGACTGGTCGACGAGTTCACGTAGGCATCTTTGGTGCTTGTGGTGGTTTCCTTCCCAGGCACGTCGGAGAAGTACGACGGGGTGTTGTCGTCTCTGACCGCTCCGTCGGCGACGACGGCGGGCGTCGCAGTCGAGGCTTTTTTGTATGCTCCTTCGCCCAAGGCAGACAGACCGGGCCCGACAATCACAGGATTTGGCTGATCTGGGGGAACTCTGTCCGGTGTGCCTTGTTCAAAGGCCATGATACCGACTCGGCGGTCGCTGGTGGCCGTCCGGGTGCGGGCGACTCGAGGGCGCGAACGCGACGAAAAGACTGGATCGCACAAACAGGGGCACAGCTGGTCAGCACATGGTCTGTAAGACGGAAGAATTGGCAGCGAGATCTGGGAAAGTCTGAGACTGCTGGACGTGTGGGTGGGAAGAAAGAGGGAGAGATAGAGAGAAACAGCGGAGAGGAGGGGTACCTGTGACTGCGAGAGTGAGCAGGCAAAGACCGAGGGGCGAGTGACGGAGCTGGCTTATCAGTCAGTCAGTAATTGCTTCCCGCCATGGATGAATCGATATTCCCCCAATTCGATAGGCAATAAACACTGGGGAGGGCCTGGTCGTGTGCTTGCTGCGAGAGTGTTATATAGGGAACTAGTCGCTTGGGGTTTCCCAGTGCTAAGAAACTAATTAATTATTAGTTGCTCCGTGCTGGTGGTCGACTACCAAGTACGTAGTACTAACTAGTGACTGCGGCGGATGCTAGAGCCAAACGGTCCAGCAACTATTAATTATTGTTTCTATTTATTACTTTCTCCTTTTTATTGGTAGCTGGCGCATTCTAGACCCTGGCTGTTGAGCATTGCCAGCATTCCAACATTTTATTTTTTCTACGGGGGTTTCTCGGCGGCTTTACGCTGTTTACAGGTGTGCTGCAAACACTTCCAGTTTACTCTAGGCTAATTAGCCTCGACCAAGGTGATCGACAGGTATATATCCGAGATCTATAATGTGAAATAAATCTACCTGCCCAGGAAGACAGGCCCGGATGGCCAGTGACTCGGTGCAACTGGGTTCCTGACGACTTTCTGACGTCTGTTGTTCTGTGCGACTGATCGGCGGTGGCGTTATGTCACAAGACGGTGAAGCCGGTATTAATGCTGGAGCCGCTCGTGGGTTTCGCATGAGCTAGAGCCGAGGCATACAAAATATGACGCTACAAGAAGAATCTTGGAAGCACTTGTGTTGGCTCAATTCGTGCCCTGAACACGAATCGTATCAGTCGTGCTCTGATTGGCCGACAAGGGTGATGGAAAATCATCTTCTTTGGGCTTAGCGCTGAATAGGCTAAACTGTTTTTCCTCTGCCGACGCGCTAAGCCCTTTGTAGTCGATCAATGCTTGAAAGTTGAAACGCGGAAAGAAGTCTTGCATCAACCTTCTGCAGTTTGTTTGGAGTGCGTCAAGTCAAACAGGCCCCGGGCTACCAGCGACGCAACCGACGGCCTCACTCTCGCTGCCTATGCCGTGATCTGAAAATGCCCCCCGGGGGTGGCCGAGCATTGTGGTTTTATCGAGCGAAACCAGCCATTTCGAACAAGCATATCGTCAAAACCAGTCTGAAAGAAACACTGGAGGCTCACCGTACCGCGAACCGTGACAGCATTGTGCGCCCCGTCGACGCCTATAATTCGCCCACACTCGGCGTCTATCGACCACCGCGCCGTGAGGAGATTCCGAAACCACCTCTGACCAGGCCAACAATATCCAGAACGAGGGAGACGAAACCTGGGAAACGAACCTCGAAACTAGCCCGCGTGACGTTCAGTGTGCAGAGAGGAGAGCGAGACGCGCAGCACCCGTGGCTCGACCTCGTTCAGTCCCGGCGCAAGGATGGAGGAGGACATGGGCCTGAAAATGGCATGTCACGTCTCGACGCCGAGATTACGGCTCTTGCGGAATACCTTCGACCCTCACCTTCGGAGAACGTGACCATCGCTCGTATCGTGCATCAAATATCGAAACGTGTGTTTGAAGAATTGTCACTCCCCCCTCAGCTCGTGGGCTCTCGATTTACCCACACAGCTTTCAGCTCTTCCGGCATTGATCTCATGGTGCGCGTGGGAGACAAGAATAACCCAGTGCCTGGACAACCAACGATACATTCAATGAGTCCAGAGGCCACCAAATTATTCGCCAGTACACTTCAAGATGTCGAGGACGTGGTACGTCAAACCCGGGACTATAGCGATTTTCGCATTGTTCAAGCAAAAAGCCCAACGCTTGTCATGATCCACAGGGCCTCGAGTTTACCAATCAATATATTTTGTGGGAATAGACTGCCTAGTTCAGACACCTACATCAAGACCATCGTCGCAAGCAACCCGTCTCTCCAGCCATTGTACATGGTTTTGCGAGCCATACTGGAAAGCAAGAACATGTTTGGGTGGGAAGTAGCCTCTGTCGACACCTACGGCCTCATTTTACTTATTGCTGCTTTCCTAAAACAACAAAATGCCGAATTCCAGAAAAAGGGTCTCGGAGAACAGCTTCTTGCCATACTGGATACATATGGCCCAAAGTTCAACCCTCGAACCACTGGCGTGTCAGTCGAACCGCCAGAATTCTTTGACTTTGCCAGCGTCCTCGAAAAGTCCGACACAGAATCTCTTGATCGAGTGCTTGTCGGACAACGAGCATTAGCACACTTCAAAGCCAATGCAAACAAAAGGTCGAATTTTCGTGTTACGAACCACCTGTGTATTCAGGATCCTACCAATCATCTGAACGACGTCGGATTGCAATGCGTCCGAACTACGGAGCTGCAGATGGTTCTGGCCAATGTGGCCGATGGTCTACAGCAGGCCGTCAAGCAATGGGATGGCGGCATTCTTGGCCAGGGGCTTCAAGCTAATTTTGACGAGTTTGAGCGGATTAGAACGTCATTAACTGTATAATATCCCTTCTCTATGAACTAACTGTACACGACATCATTTCCACCATTAGAGCATCATGTACATAGACCTATCTACTTCACCTAATCCAACCCTGCTCTTGTGAATGTCTATTTATAATATCTTACACTGGTAGAAAATACATGTAGAATTACACTGACCCAAGTATACCCTTCCTCGCCGCGAACCATCTCCTAAGCCATTCCCGGTTTCGAGCATCTCTCTCGGCTGGATCAAGCTCTGGATCGTCCTCCACGAGACCGCCGCGCTCTTCCACCGCAATACACACTTCTTCCGCGATCAACGCTTTTACGCCTCCGCCTCGAAGTATCAGCTTGTCATCAACTTCCAAGTACTCTGCCCACCGGACGAGACGCGGCCGGTAGACCGATGACACCAGCGACAGCGGCCGATTAAGAGACTTTACCAAGCCAAACACAGCACAGCCACGAAGAGCCAACACGTCAGACGAACCTGTCGCGAATTCTCGACTCCCAAAGTTTTGGGCTAGCCATTCCAATTCCTCGTCCGAGCCGGTGCGAATGGGCGTCGCAGAACCCAGGTCTGCCTGTGCGTCTCGCAGGGCCTGGCGCTTCAGCTCGAGCTGCTTTTGTCGCGTTTTCCGGTTTTGATTCGGGAGGCGACATGTCACCGGCGTGACCGCGTTACCGATCATGGCCACGACGAGCGGTGTGAATTCTCCGCAAATAAGCAGCACTAAGCCAAAGGGGAGCATGCGACGGGTATCGTACGCAGACCGTCGCACCAGCTGGAAATCAGCGCGACTGTTCTTGAGACTGTCCATTTGCGCGATGAATGCGGCGCTGGAAATTCCTTTCCCTGGAGGCAATTTTGAAGATAGGACGTGTGGAGGCAGTCCGAACGCGACCCGCAACCCCCGGGCGATCTTGATGTTTTCGTATACGCTCTTCATGCCGGCCTTGTAGAATTGAAAGAACGCACGCCCCGTGGATATCAGCCAGGGAATCCTTTGCCAAATTGAGCTGTTGTTTGGAAGTTTGGGCGGACGCTCGAGGGGTGGAGGCCGTGTGCTCGCTGGCGGGTTCACGTCAGCCAGAATGCTCGCTGGCTTTGGTTCTGCTTTTGGTTTTATTGACTTGGCAGAGGAAGAGGACGACGCATATCGACGAGGTATTTGGGAGTGTTTCTGGTAGAATTGGTGTCGTGCTCGAAACGCGGAATGTGTTTGACGTCGAATCTTGGAGTCAAAGATCCAGCTTTTTGTTGAAAATTGGCGCTGCGAGGGCCGGAGACCGGCAGCGGCGCATCGGCCGCAAATTGTAGGATTCATTTGAGACTAGTTCATGTCGATACTGAACTGTGGTAAGTCGTGTTCGAATGTTGTCGGCGGAGGAGCGTTTGACGGAAGTCTCCAGATTTCTGCGGAGAAAAATGTATGCCGATCTGCGCTAGTCCGTCAGCACAACAATTCGACACTCAAGTTATTCTCAATTAATTATTAAGCAATCTAATGTGGACTGTTTATATAAATGGACTTTATTAGACTCCAAAATTCGGAAAGAGTGACAAAAAGTCTCCTCGGTCACCGCTGTCCATGTACCTCAGACTTATACTAACAGCTAAATTGCATAGAATTGATTTATGAAAGTCGAAATAACAAACAGGACAGCAAGTAAAAGAGAGAAGATTGGTCCAGACCCTGTCTAGCATCTCAGACATAGACAGGCGTAAAGCGCAGCAGTCCCACAGCTCATAGATGCGCCCGCGCTCTATACTCTTTGAACCTGTTGTGTGCTGGACACGGGATGCCAGCTGTCTGCATTCCAAAGTAAACGACATTCTCTTCGCCTGCACAGAAATGTCCAGACTCTATGAATTTCTGACAGTTGATGGGAACACGCATTTTTTCAAGCCTTGCGCACCCTTGAGGACATGTTGTGAAGCAAAATTTGACTATATGAGTCTCGCACATGGTGGTGAATCTCTGGGGACAGAAAGGCTGACTTGACTGCAACTTGACGAGGTGCGTTGAATGTGAATGGACAGATAAAATAGACTGCTATGCAAGATGGGCCTCATTAGCTTCAGAATTTATTTGTATGTGTAAGGATGACAAGTATACTCACTCCGCTTCTCTTTGCTTGTCTGCGCCCTCTTTGCTTGATGGTAAATGAGAGATCGTGCTATCGCTAGAAGATGAGATTTTATCTACAAATAGAAGAAACTTAGCCTGACTACATGTAACAGTCATTTAGATTGACTCATTATTGAGTCGAGATGTCGTGAGTAACATTGTAGAGGTTGAGTCATCACGTGTAGCAGTCGTAAGAAACTGACAAGAGACTGACTAGGTATTGCAATACGTCATAGTTCGGTATGAATCATGCAAAATTTACCAAAATAATATTATATACCCAAGTGAACTACTGTTCAACCGTGGTGAGTAGTGAGTCACAATGTCCAGATTAGGAAATTGTGGGGTTTGCCAATAAGACCAAAGAAGGGCGCAGCTTAGAAATGGCTGCGCTGACAAACGAGCATAATATACGACAAATGTCATATAATTGTTTCAATTAAGGTAGATATAAAACGCTGTATTTCTGCAGAACAAAGCAAGTTGTAAAAAAAACAAACAAACCGAACAAAGACAGAAAACTTCAACACAATGCAGCCTTTGTCCTTTACGCAGCCCACAGCGCTGGTGCTCATCGACAACCAAGTCGGCTTCCACCATCCAACACACTGGGGCTCATCACGCTCCAATCCCTCTTTCGAGACCAACGTGGGCTCCTTGCTGACCGCGTTCCGGTCCGCTCGCCAGCGCCTCTCCCCGGAACTCATCCACATCATCCATGTTTTCCATTCATCAATAGAGACCGGCAGCGCTCTGCACCCAGACGCAAAGGCTCTGCAACCGTTCGACTTTGCGGTGCCCGCGGCCGATGGCTCCGAGCCCGTGATGTGGAAGTATGTCAATTCCGCTCTTGTCGGAACAGGTCTGGAGGCGTATCTCCGCCAGCACGGTATTCGTCAGGTTTTCTTCGCAGGGTTGACTACTGACCACTGCGTGTCGACGACAACCCGTATGGCGAAGAACCTGAGTGTTGTCGATATTCTTCCAGAGGGAAAGCTTGTGCAAATCAATGCGGACGGATCGCATCCAGAAAACACAAAGATTGACTATGGCCGTATTGTGCTGGTGGCAGACGCGACGGCGACTTTCACGAAAGGCGGGATTGACGCAGAGACAATTCATGCTGTTTCGGTGGCGAGCTTGGAGGGGGAGTTTGCCGATGTTTTCACTACGCAGGAAGTCGTCGACTCTCTGGCACGGTAGATTTGATTGTTAGAAACAAAAAGCAAAATAAATAGAAGGATTTCTACTAAGTGTCGGTCAAGTCGGCATGCTATCTCGAGTTAGGGTTCGCGGTGGACACTATTTAGGAATACTGATAATAATCAACACAGCCTGTCTTAACCGAAATAGTCCGGCAAAAGATTTCTTCTTGTGAAAATCATCCAATATCCCTGAGCAGCAAGCATAAATTCAAAGGGACATAATCGATAGGGCAACAAACAGACAATGCTCATTATTTCCTAATTAGGAAACCGAACATTAGATTCCGCTAGTTGATCCTCTTGGCTTAATTACAACACCGCTGAAGACCCGATTCAAACAGATACGGCAAACACAGGTGCTTTGTTATGGCAGAAAACCTCTTCAAGAAAACATACAGTGGCTAATGGACAATCCTGCGGATGTTTCCCTGTGTTTGCGCAGCTCGCAATATGTCTTTCCAGTCATCAAGTGGATGGACAGTTGTCTTATCTAGCTCTACAGCCATCTATTTTGAATTCAAAGTAATCATCGATCAGAATGGCATTCACTACCGGCGGCAATAGAATCCCTGCTAGGGCAGGACCAGACACCATCTTCGCCAGAATCCGCCCTAGCAACGACGAGGCCATAAAACACTTTGACGATATCGTCACCTCCATGCACAGCGGGCTTCTCACCCACTACGAGCATTTCATCAGGATAGACGACTATCAGTCACGGCTGGGAGACGTCCCAGGGCATTCCCAGCGATGGCAATATTGGCCACCTGAAAAGAACTTTGAACTGACACGGCGAGTCTGGGCGGGAGAATTCATCCTGTATATCCGGCAATACCCTCCTATTCGACGCAACAAGTGGCGCATCGGCGGCGTGTCTGAAATAGACGGATATGTGTACGCGCGAGGAGAAGCTCAGTCGGATCTTTTGCTCTGGGACAAACACGAATCGACCGATGAGCACCGTGAAGCCCAACTATATTTTGACAGGATAAGCGGTATATTGACGCTTCGGGGTCGCTGCCCGTCAAACACAAAGAGCGTGACTCTGGACAGCCAAGATGCCTCGTGTAGCACATACCTACTCAACGAGAACTCCCACAAGCTCCAATTCGGGCGTTGTGCGTACGAATTCAAGTACGAATTCGGAGAGTCAACTGACCATGAAATCATGTTCCAACTTGATAAAGTAGCAATCTTTTCGGATCGGCTTAAGATCGAGCCGCCCATCATTTGGACGTCTGCAACGCCATCGATAGGCTTTCCCAAAATCAAGAATTGGGTGATACATGGCAATGTGTCAACCAAGGGAGTTTCGTCCATTGTTAGAGCAGCATCAAAATCGTCTCCTCCGCAATGCGCAGCCGTCAAGACAATGGTACGTTCGGACGCGGCGACGGCCAAGTTCATCGCGCAGGAGATACAAACTGGTGTTCATATCAGGAACTTGTTGAGAAACAACCCATGCCCATACATCTTGAGATATTTAGAAGTAACATACGATCGAGACCGAGAGGAATGGGATAGGGAACGTGCAGAACAGGTTCATCTCATTTTCACGCCTCTTTGCAACAAGACTTTCGACGACTTGGTCAAGAGCCCGGTCATTATTCCGATAGAAGAGAAACTTTCGTTACTGCATGATGTCATTAAGGGTCTCGAATGGCTGCACTCTAATGATCTCGTCCATCGAGATATTAAGCTGCAGAACCTGGGCGTGGCTTACCATCCTAAAAGCAAGGCTGTGATTCTTGACTTTGGCGTCGTGCATCGGGGTACCAAAGGTATTGTCTTCCGAAAAGACGCCCGAGTTGGCACGGTAGACTACATGGCTCCAGAATTGGAGGAAGCAGAGCCATACGACGAAAAAGTCGACATCTGGTCTTTGGGGATTGTCGCTTACCGCATGTTCATCTCCTACGATCTGCCTTGGATGAAGGACTATCACGACAATCCGTGGAAAATAAAATTTCTGCCGACAGAAACTATAGCCTCGCCAGAAGCCTATCAAGCCTATACAATTCGACGTGGTGATTTCAATATTGCCATGAAGTTTATGCCTGACTTACATGACCCCGAAACCACTCATGTCAGGGATCTTATCGCGCAGATGTTGGCTTGGAAGGCGGACCAGCGACCGAGCGCACAAGCTTGCAGCTTTCATCCGTGCTTTATTGCTGGGGCTGACAATGTGGGGTTGTAGAAATGATTTCTTGCATATAGGTATTGATATCGAATACTTACAGGTCGATTCAATTACTGTTGATGCTGCAATTAACCTTTGATGTTGGTTTCAGATAGAAGGGATGTTATTTTAAGCATGGACTGTTGTTAATTGTTCTTTACTTTGCATGGAAATTTGTTCATATCACCCCCCTTAGCATTAGTCGTCTTCAGAAAAAAAAAAAAAGATGAAAGACATATGTAGATGATACAGAATACCAAAATCGAACTTTATCAGACAGGACCAAATTCCAACTCATTCCAAAGAATCAATCACGTCTATCATCTCGAACTTTGCAGTCAGCTACCCAATCTCCTTCTGTCTTCTATTGTCGATTGCTTTATAAGATTTGACAGAATAATGTACTTCGATTTTCACCACCTTTTGACCCTTGGACATCTTCGTGCTACACCTATTCCACACGCTCTGGGTACATTCTAGCAAACTGCTCGAGTTTCTGCTGCAAGTAGCAGATCTCCACGTACGACGGGCGTTCCACACGAAACATCTTCGTAATCACAACTGAGCTCGGCGCCGTCCATTCCTCCTCAATGTCATGCCCATTTTCTTCGTGATGAAATCGATGGAGAGGCTTCCCCTGCAAGTTGTTCCTCTGTTTTTCAACCCACACGCGCCAAGAGCCTGGGCTAATGCCAGGCGCAGGAATGTCCATATGAAAACCCGTATTGGGACGGAAGGTCCATCGGGGACCCTGGTGCATTTTTTGCGGATTGAACCAGCAGTACCATCGTCCGAGGGCGTCCTCAAAGACGAAACAACCGTACTCAATGCCAATAAATTGGCCATGTCTCATCGGATTGTATCCAATGTTTGGAGGTAGTAGTAGTTGATGGTTCTCCATTTTGTTTTTGTTCCTGTTGAGGATGCTGTATGAAGAGAAGATGGGTAAAAGGCAGTTGTTGTGAAAAAAAAAGTGTGGTGCTGTGAGAGGAGAAAAATGTATGAAGGGATTTGTGGGATTAGCTAGTCATTGTGCGCAAGGCTTGCACAATTATATGAATTTGACGATGAGAGGAAAATGGGAAAATTGTGCAATTTGTGAATCCATAGACATAAGTTATGTGAACAACCACTTTCCCTTTCAGGTTTGTTATTACTGAACATAATTGAATGAAACTCTATACAAATATTCTACAAGACCAACCAAACTTCTATATACCATTTCTACATCAACCTCTTGTATGGTCAACATGAGTCGGCAAGTTATACTCGGCATAGTCCAAATGCACAAAAGCGCGGTCTACATTGGTCACATTCTCCAGCATGTACTGCAGACTCTCGCCAATGTCGTGGCTGTCATGCAACGTCGTCGTTTCGTCCAGCACCACATCCACCTCAACGTTCAGCCGATCACCCGAATGGTAAGCCTCGAGATTCTGAACCCAGCGAATGCACGCCGCAAAACGCATGACCAAATACAAAAATACACTGCGGTCATCGGGGCTGGCAGCTGCGCCTGTGAGATGGGCAATGTGCTCCTTGGCTGTGCTTGCCCAATTGAAAATGACGTAGAACGAGAGGAACAGACCGCCGGCAGGATCGAGAAACCATACGTTTGCAAATGTGCCAACTGCAGAAATATTAGCTATAGCTCTCTTCACACGATTGAAAACGATGGAAACGAACCAAGTGGAAAGATGATACTGAAAATATTAAACACAATGTCAGTCATAGCGTCTTGCGCTAACGCCTGCACATTTGAATCGTTCACTCGGCGACACCATAGCCAGCAAAGCCCCTTAATAGCCACCGTAGACGCCATAATAATAATGGCTGGAATAGTCAGCTTGATCAGAGAGTGGTCGTCTCCTGTCAGCCGCTGCACCGACATTAAAGCGACCTGAAAGAACGAGGTGATCATGACAACCGAGAATATCAACACGCCAACGGGCTCCAACCGGTGTCGACCGACCGGATATCGGTGTCGGTCGCGGCGATTGGTCAGTCGCGTAGTGCTCCATATGATCGCCGTGCTCAAAAAGTCCAGCGCAGCGTCGACCAAGCTAGCAAGCACGGACACGGAGCTGGTCATGACGGTCACAACAATCTTGGCAGCAAGCAAGATGCAGTTTGCTGTCAGGTTGATGTATATGGCAGTCATCACAATTTTGCGCGAGTCCGATACATCGTGATCAAAACCTGGTGTTTCTTCTTCGTTGTGAGGTGAGACCAACAACGGAGTTCTCTCAGTGTGGCCCGCCTGGTTTCCTTCCACCTGCAAGGGAGCAGACTGCTCTTCTGTAATGGTTTGCAACTGGCCCTGGTTCTTGGACCAGTGTCGCTCATAGTCCTCAAGTAGATCGCGTGCAATTGATGAGTCGAGTAAGCGGTCTACATAGCTGTATCGCGACACCAAATAGTTCATCCGCTCATAATACTCGCGGCTAGATTATGCTTAGCCCAAGTATGACAAGAAAAAATTGGCAACTTACACTGGCTTTCGAAGATTTTTCAATTGCACTGGGGGTGTATAATATCCGGACCTGTCGATATGCAAGTCAGTACCTTGACGCGACATTCAAACGAACCTGATGCATACCATTGAAAAGGCGACGTTGTATCTCCAATCAAGATTGATCCTCGCCGATGGGGCCTTTCTATTGACGAGCTCGAGGCCTCGTCAGCCTGAGCACCAGCAGCCTGCTCTAAATCCTCCGTTTCCCTTGTCGCAGAGCTGTCGGACAGCGAATACCGCCTGATAAGGCCCGGCAGGCTCTGCCCACGGGTTGACATCACTCCCCAGCCCGGCTGCGGCGATAGCTCGAGAAAGGACGGCGGCGACCGAGACATGCCGAGATTATGCTGCCGAGGCGATGCCATCGCTATCAATTATTGATGTGCTGCAATTAATATTCTCGGAGAAAACGAGAGGTGAGGTTGAAAGAAGCAAACGGAGACATGGGGCGGCCCCGCATCCCGGTGCTGCGATTGGCTGGTTCCTAGATTTCCTTTTTCGGCCTTTATCTCAATTATCTACTCTTTGCGATTTGGTGGCGGATTTTTGTTTGCATGTGTTATGTGTGTTACGAATCAAATTTTTGGCTCTCTTGTTGTTTTCCCCCTTTTTTCTGCTCGGTGTACTTACTGTTTGCTGTATATATACACGGAAGCCAAGCTCATTCAATCTATACACTAGAGTATGAAAAACGTAGACATTCTAGATGTCTATTCATTACTATCCTTTTATTCTCCAGTTGCAATAGATCTGAATACTACCATGGTCAAAGAAAACACCACCATTGCTATCATCCTCACCCTTTGCGTCGTCTTGTGTATTCTTGCCGCTCCCGGTATCTGTTGTTGTCGAAATCTTTATCCTCATAGACGCCCTATCGACGAATCAATTTCTTCCCGTCTATCTTTCTCGGAAACAGACAGCGGTTCCAATTTAGTCGAGCCCAAGCGTGAAGCACGGAGGCATGTTCATTCCCATAGGAAAGGCAGGGTTGTTTTGCATCCAGAAGCCCCGAGGGAGCAGCAGAACACTCGTTCAGATATTGTGCTCGTGCCTGAAGCAGGTGACTTGACTTCGATTAGCAATCACAATGAAATGCATGTCACAGCAGCTGGTCAGACCGATGACGATGATGGTGCATTCAATGCGATGCCTGAGGCGCGCGACAACTGATAACAAATTGGCTTGTTGATCTGGTTTTTGGGGTTCTCTATTCTCACAGAAGACCTGGGAATGCTTTTTTTTTTCGAGAATATAATGTCTTATATTGACTCCTGGGTCACATTTGAATTGCACCATATTTGCTTCTGAATTTCCTGCTAGCCTAGACGGTACCATAACAGTGGGGCTAGGCTACGTAGTAAAACCAATTGCAAACGATGGCGACGGGGGAAAAAGTTTGGATGCTTCTCTGGAACATGCTTAGGAAATATGTAACCTAATTGAGTATATGAAGAGTACAGCCTCCGAGCCCGAAAGTGGCGTTCCCAAGTACTAAAGGCTATGTATGGTGGCGACAAAGTCCTTCGAAACGATAAAGAGTCTCGACTGCCAGGAAGTGACTGGAGGGTTTTTTGGAGGTTTTCAGACAAAGTCATACGACATCTGTTCCATCTCGACTCCGAGACTTACAACAAGTATTTTGAAAGTTTTCAACAAAGCGTGCTTGGTTCAATTTTTGAGCACAAGTAATTCTCGGCTTGTTCGTGAGACGGATATTGACTTCACAGACCGGCCAATACATTTGGACTGTTATTTGGAAAAGCTGTTCGTATTAAAACTCGCTACACTGCGTTCCGCGATCATGTATTCAATCGACGTTCGTTTCCAGGAGGGATATTTGGTGACATCTCGGTAGGTGAAGATGGGGCGATCCCTTGGAAGACTTATATGAACTAGTAAACCCTTGCAATTAGGGTTGACTAAACAGTTCGTCGGAACATTTGAATCCGTGGAAATCACCAGGAAGCCATCGGAGATTAGATAGTTAGAATAATGATGTACTAAAATGCCCAAGGCTATGTCAGAACGGAGCCAACAACTAGCTACATATAAGTCAGCCTTGCAGCTATCGCTCTGTTGACCATATAAATGAGCTATTAAGCCCTAACAATTAAGGTTGACACTTTTTGGCGTAGAGGTATTCAGTTCGTTATTTATGAGCCCGGGTATTCGTCCTCTGAGGAAGACTACTCCTACAACAACCTGAGGTTCAAATCCATGAGACAGCAATGAAGAATATATGGCAAAGGGCTTAGTCTGGGCCTAATTGCACACAGTTTGCATTATGATTCGCTGCAGAACATCTACGACCTGCGGGGTTGTGTCGACATACAATTGAGCTAGTAAACCGTTACAATTAGGGTTGACCCCTTTCGGCGTAGCGGTATTCAGCTCGTCCCTCTTCTCAGCCTGATCGAACAGTGCTTTGCATTCTCCCACCCTTCGTTGTCACTATCGATACAATCTTACCTCCTGTTACGACATGCAATGACGCCTTTGACGCACAGCGACTACACAATCGCGTGGATATGTGCCTTACCAATAGAAGCAGCAGCGGCCCGGCTTATGCTGGATAAAACCCACGATGCGCTGCCTCAACCCTCAACCGACTCGAATGCGTACGAACTTGGCGAGTTAAACGGCCACTACATTGTCATTGCATTTCTCCCACTTGGCGTATACGGTACCGTGTTTGCCGCGGGCGTGGTATCTCGCATGCGTCTAACCTTTCCTCGGCTTCAATATGGACTGATGGTGGGGATCGGAGGCGGGGTCCCAAGCAAAAATAACGACATCCGACTAGGCGATGTAGTGGTCAGCAAACCAACTGCAAAATACAGTGGAGTGATCCAGTATGATTATGGCAAGGCAGTTCAAGGCGGCCAGTTCGAGCCTACAGGCACCTTGAATAAACCACCACGGGCTCTTTTGACCCATATAGGTCAGCTAGAGGCAAAGCGAATGACTGAAGGCGAAGACTTTCTTTCCAAGATAGTGTGGGATGCTCTAGAAAAACAAAAACCGGACATACAAGCAAGATTCTCGCCCCCAGAACAGAATACGGACCTTTTATTCCATTCGTCTTATTATCATTCTACCAACGAAGATACCTGTGAAAAGTGTGATAAAGAACAGTTAGTCGAACGGCAACCCCGAAGCACCAGGAGACCTCATATCCATTACGGGCTGATTGCATCCGGGGACCAGGTAATGAAAGATTCGGAAATACGAGACCGCCTATCTCAACAACATGGGATCCTCTGCTTTGAGATGGAGGCAGCAGGCATTATGGACGATCTTCCGACGCTCGTAATTCGGGGTTTATGCGACTATTGCGACTCTCATAAGCAGAAAAAGTGGCAGGGATATGCAGCTTTGACAGCGGCTGCGTATACAAAATTGCTGTTATCAATTCTTCCTACTAGCCATCCGGATATGACGAATAGTCAAAAAAAGCGGCACTGGATGGTTTCGCTTGCAAGAAATCCAACATTTGTCGGTCGCAAGGATGAAATTAACACACTAGAAGAATTACTTACAATGCAAGATGGACCCAGGAGGATTGCAGTCACCGGGTTAGGAGGAGTAGGAAAGACCCAAGTCGCCCTCGAGCTTGCATACCGTATACGGGACCGAGACAAGGAGTGCTCAGTCTTTTGGATTCCCTGTACAAGCCGTGCAATGATTGAGCAGATGTTCCTACACGTTGCACAGATACTCGGGCTGCAGGGTGAGAATCCGATGGAGATTAAAGAACAAATCAAAACATACCTCAGCTCTGAGCGTGCAGGAAAATGGCTTTTGATTTTTGATAATGCAGATGATGCAGAAATGTGGCTAGAAATCAGTCAGACAGCCCCGGCTCTTGAGGACATTCTCCCCGAGTCTGAACAAGGCCGTATCTTGTTCACAACGCGAAATCGAAAACTGGGTATGAAGCTGGCACCACTGAATATCGTTCCAATCCCGGACGTGGATCAAGACACGGCAGTTAAAATCCTTGAGAGGACATTAGTACACAAGGACTTACTCAACGATATTACTACTATCAACACTCTGCTTGAACAGTTAGCATTTCTGCCTTTGGCAATTACGCAGGCATCAGCATATATTACTGAAAACGGCATTGACTTGTCGACTTACCTGACACTATTACAAGAGCAGGAACAGGACGCTGTAGAGCTCCTGAGCGAAGATTTTCGGGACCCAGGACGCTACAAAGATATCCAGAACCCCGTGATGACAACCTGGTTACTATCGTTCAGACAGATTCAGGAACAAAACCAATTAGCAGCAGACTACTTGTCTTTCATGGCTTGTATCAATCCGAGGAATATTCCTCAATCTCTCCTTCCTCAGCCAGGATCCAGGAAGCAAAAAATCGACGCTCTGGGGCTTTTAAACGCATATTCGTTTACCAACGGCCAAGACACGGGGATAAATATGCACCGACTGGTGCATATTGCGACTCGAAACTGGCTTCGGAGGAATGCATTTTTCAGTGACTCGATCAAAAGAGCCGCTGATCAAATGCAGGAGGTATTTCCAGACAGTGACCACACTAACCGAAAACTTTGGCGGGAATACCTTCCTCATTCTTTGGCGCTTATACGTGAAAGTGAATTCATAACACACCAGTACCAGTATCTTGATTTTATGGAGCGCATTGCAGACTGCCTTGATAGGGATGGAAGATATAATGAAGCAGAGGCTCTATATAGCGAGCTAATGAAGCTCAATCAAGAGAAAAATGGGCCTAAACATCGGGATACTTTGAGGTTCATGCATAATCTAGCAATAATGTACCGGGTTCGGGAACAATGGGATGAAGCTGTAACGCTTTTTAGGCAAGTTTTAGAAACAAGCAAAGAAGAATTAGGGGTTGATGATCGCGATACTCTGACCACCATGACAAACCTTGCAGCAACTTACCGGGACCAGGGAAGATTGAAGGAAGCTGAGAACATGGAAGTGCAAGTGGTAGAGAAGAGAATAAAAACATCAGGAGCTGACGATCCTAACACTCTAATCAGCATCTCGCACTTGGCCCTAACCTACTGGAACCAGGAGAGGTTGGATGAAGCTGAGAAGCTTTTTATGCAAGTGCTAGAGAAAAGCAAGACAGTGCTAGACGCCGAACATCCCGAAATTCTAGCCAGCATTTCAAATTTGGCAGTAACCTACTTTGATCAGGGACGTTTCAATGAATCTGAGAGACTTCTTCTACAAGTGTTGGAGATAAGAAAGACAGTGCTGGGGGCTGAACATCCCGAAACTCTAGACATTATGTCAAACCTCGCCTATACCTGGAAATACCAAGGCAAAGTTGAAGATGCCTTGGCTCTAATGAAAGAATGTTGCGAGTTGCGCAGGAAAGTATTAGGGCCTACTCACTCAGAGACCATACGCTGCACTATAGTTATCAGCGAGTGGAAAGATGAGCAGCGTCCGCAGACGCCCCCTCAAAGGGAAAATAATCACCCGGCTGCCATCTGAAGAGCTATATCATACCCAGGGAGGGCCAGCTGTCAAATTACTCACCTGTATTTGAAATTGAGGGCCTCCAAAGAGCACCATCTTAATCTCCTGATATTATCAAGGAAATGCACTATAGTCACCACAAACCACCTATTCAACAAATCAGTTATTCAAGGGAACTATGAGCCCTGAGACTTCACCATCATTCAGATTTAGCTATAAGATTGATGCCAACTAACGGCATTACCCGATTCCAAATGTATTTCTCGCATCCGCTTTTATGCATGATTCCAGATTATCAGTCAGACTGTAAGTTGTATACTACAGCAGCGTATTCCCCCCCCCTTGGCTAACCGCGATGGGCCGTTTCAACAGTATATGCCTTGCGGAATTCTATTGATACATGACGGACAAGTCTGGTACTGCCGCTGTTTGTATATCATAAAAGTTGGAAAATAAGGACTGACAAACTAGCCCAAGGCTTTTTGGTACAGCAGCTAACATGCTGAGATATAATTATCCCGGGATTTTACAATACATTTTAGATCCCTGAGACCTCATCTTTTTTTCCGTAAAATCTTATGAGATAAGCCACCTACTTAAGAGAAAGGCAGACTAGAAAGAGTGAAGAAGGTAGCGAGTTAGATCTATTAAAATCTAAGGATGAGATCACTTACTTTATGGAGGACCAGTCTAGTCAATAGCTCTTACAGAGGTGTTTTGGATAATAAGGATCAGTCCTAACTAATTAGCTGAAGGCTTTTGGATACGGCAGCAAACATGCTGAGAATGATATCAAAATTATACTGTACAAAATGCGTCGTATTAGTCCTTTCACTCCTTGGAAATCATTTCTCAAAGCATCATTGTCTTGCTATAGTCTCTAGAACTAAAGCTACATCTGTTAGGCGCTGTGTTATTCTTCATGCCTTCTATCTATCTACCTACTGACCAACAACCACCAAATAAACCCAGCATACATTAACCAACACAACTCCTAAACAGAAAACTCACAACATCAACCCCCCAACCGCATAGAACCTCTTCAACCCCATCCCCACCAACCCAGCCCACACATCCCCTTCCTCCACCAACGAAAACTTGACCCTCAAATCCACCGCTTCCCCTTCCCCATCCCCATCCCCTATCCCTTTCTCCCCTCCTCCTCCCTTTTTGCCCTCTCCCATCCAAAGCCCACACTTCTCAAAAACATACTCCCCCGCAAACGAAAACGGCATTTCCTCTGGCCGAAAATATCCGCGATGCAACACGCGCACCTCCAATCCATACTCATCATACCGCGCTTGCTCAATATATATATACGGAATATGCAATGTCCGATCGGTTGAAGGAACAGTAACGAGCCAGTGCGAGTGCTGCGAGGAGTGTGTGTAGTATGTTGTTTGGAAGAGGCGGGTGCATGTTGCTTCATATAAAATCAACAACTTAGCATACGGTATATACACAGAAAGGATTTGAAAAGGGAAGGCTTACGGTGAACGAAAATCTTGACAATATTCTTCCCAGCAACGCGATTCGTAAGCTCGGTTTTGTCGGTGCTTGTAGTCAGAATGATGATGGGTGAGGAGCCGGGGATTTCTTGGATGGCTTGGTGCACGGGGCCGAGGTATTTTGCGGAGGAAGGAGGGTTTCATTTGGTGTTTTTTTTTTCTGGTATGTAGGTAGGTGATATTGGTATATGTGTATGTGTATGTGTATGTGTATGTGTTGGAGGGTTTGAAGGTGGATTTTATCTGTCTTCAAAGTTTCTTTGTCGGGTCTTGGCCAAAGGATGGGGAGATTTGAAACCGTTTTTTATGAAAACATCTATTAATAGTGTAGACATTTCACTTGACAGGCTACGTGCATGTTTGATAAACATGAAATACGTGAGAGTTGCATAAAGATTGATTGCTAAATATCATCCTACAAACAACGCAAACTGAGCTAGCAAAAATGAAACCTTCTCTCATTATATCTTGACATAGCTGACCCTAGACGCGCTTACCGTTCACGCACTCCTGGTCACTGGCATCCAAAATATCGTACTCGTCGTCGGTGAGGAACCCGTGCTCTTCCTCAGTGTCAACGTCTTCCAAAGTCAGACTCTCGACGTCCTCTAGAATATCCCGCTCATCCGAGCTCGACAAAGGAGGAGCCGGGGGAGCAGTGGAGATTGCTTCGTGGGTGCTAGACACTGGAGACTCCTTTTCGAGCTTGGGGAAAATCATGTTGCTCTCGGAGAGACCAGCCTGGGCTTTCTCGACTTGTGGCTCAGTGGCCTGCGGCTCAGTGACCTTGATTTCACACCACAGCTTATGGCCGAATGGAGTGCCGTCCTGGCACTTCAAACGCCAGTACGAAATGGCTGTGCCGGATCGCTTGGGGCTCTTGAGGGTCACGGTAAAGCTGGCCCGCTCGGACGGGCCCACTGGGTGAGTCAACTCGTTGCTGGACATGGCCAATTTAAGTCCTTCAGTGCTGGAAGGGTGCTCCGAGTCAACGTTGAACATGGCGTCTCCACCAACAAAACCAATACTAGTTCCAACAGGCCACGACAGCGGACCAGGGTTGTAAAGCGTCCATGTCTGCTCAAAAACGTGAGATGGGGGAACAGACATGCCATCGGGTACTGTGTCCCTGAGAAAGTACGCATCAGGCTCCTCGGGTTGTAAATCCTCCTTTTCTTGCTTTACTTCTGGCTCGACTTCTGGCTGAATCTCTGGTTGGTCTTCTTGCTTGACTTCTGACTTCTCACTAATTGACTCATCATTTGTCTGCGTAGCCGAGGTTTGGCTGACTACTGGCGGCAACACTGGCGCAGTACGATCGCCCATGACAACTTGGCGACCACCATAGCCATCATCCCCAAGCGTGCTAACACTCACGTTGCGCACACCGGTCTGGAACTTGATCATTGGGTGAGTACGGTTATGTGGGTTAGTAGGCAAAGCCTCGCAGGCTGCACAAAAGTCGGTATCGTGGCAGATGGCACACTTGTAACGAACACCAATAATGCAAGTCGCCGTAGACTTGTTGCGGCATAGCGGTCCATCGCAATAGATGTTGTGGTGGAACTCGTGAGATTGAACAGCCACGGGGAGAGGTGCGTAGACAGGAACAAACCCGTGGCCGGGGTGAGTCTGACTTGATGTCTTGACGCAGGCCGAGCAATAATCAAAGTCGGGGCATGCAAGGCACTTGTGGCGCTCTCCGACGATACGCTGTAACAGTTAGCTTAGACTTCTTTATGAGACCAAAAAGGGAATTACCTTGTCACATCCATCGCACAGTGCTCGATGACGGACTGGGGCGGCTGGCAAGTTCTTCGCCTGGAGCTCGCCGCCCTCAATGGCTGAGAAGCTGTGGCCGTGGAGATGGTTGTTTTTCAAAAGACAAGCAAAGCACAAGTCATAGTCGTCGCAAGTGTTGCATGTCACCATCTTGGCTTCAGGGAAATCTGCTGTCGTTAGCACTTGTCAAAAACAAGAGACACTCAACATACCATAAGAGCAAGCGTCACAGGTACGCATGTCTCCAAAAACAGGGGCTGGAACATTGGGCTCTTCCTTAACCAATGTGGGCTTCTCAGAGCTGACTGGTTGCGGTAGGTTGTTAAGGAACTGTTCCTGTGGAGCACGCTTTGGAGCAATGGTCTCGGTGGTGCTATTGTTCACAACGCCGTTCTGAACCAGACGCTTAAGAAGCCAGTGGTCGTCCCCAGGGCAGGTCACACCCGCATCAACGCAGGCAAGGCACAAGTCGTAGTCCCCATCGTCGCAAATGCTGCAGTGGTAGTGGTTGGTAGAGATGGCCTTTCCACAGTGGTTGCAATCGATGCAGAACGAACCATTTGCGGTATCATCCTTGGAAAAGCGGAGGGCAGGGGGAGCAGGGGGAGCAGGGAGGGCACATCCAGCTTGTCGCGGGCTGCCCGACTGCAAGAAGGGCGAATAAATCTGCGCGCGTACAGGTGAGACCGCTTGCATCGAGTGAGGAGCCTCGACGTCCTGAGGCATGGTGTTGGACAGCGGAGAGCTGAGTACAGTATCCAGATAGCTGTAACGCTGAGCCGGTTCCTTGGAAAGATCGGGATTGGTAGCTTCGAAAGATGCAGGAGCCGAGAGAGTTGCTTCTTCGGCAGTGGTTGTCGCCGGGGCCGAAGCCACCTTGATACGGAGCTTGAGCTTCGCCTTGGCGGCCCGGTAGAGCTGTTTGTAAACGCCGGGGTTTTCACTGTCGAGCTGGACGTAGCAGGCTGCACTGTCCGAGTAGCGCTCGAGAGCTAGGGTATAGTGCGGCGGGATGGCGAGTATCTGACGGATCTAAAGCACGATGTGATATCAGCATGTAGTCGAGAGAGAAAGACAGCGTAGGCTGCCGGAAATAGCCCCGTCGATTAGCTCTCGGAACGGGCGGTCCGAGATAAGAAGGCGGTGAGGGGGGTGAGGCCACGCAATAATGAACAAGACAAGACAAAGGCATACCTTCTGGGGAAACACACGGGCGCCCAGATCTCGCAGCGGGATCTTGACGCGGCGGTTGAGCGATTCGTTCTGCAGGATCTTGATGGTGACCAGCGTGTCAGGGCCGACGGGTGGAGCTGGGGGCGTGGGAGTCGCCATGGCGGAGGATGACGGAAGACGTGACTTCAGCCGTGCTCGTCACTAACAAGTGTGATAGTAATACGAACGAAATAAGCCCCCGAAGATAAGCTAGCTAGGCAAAAACTATCTAGTTATCGATGGACCGTATCGTGAGCAGATGGAAGTGCACTGCAGACGGCGCTAAGAGATGGCCAGGAGCAAAGCAAGTGATGGCGGCAGGCAGAATGAAGATAAGGGAGTGAAGTGAGGAGAGAGCTTGGGGAGAGGAGGCAGCAGTGAAAAGGGCGCAGGGCGGGAGTTAATAATGAGGGGGGACCAAGTGCAGTACAGTGAGTTACTAAGTACACTATGAGCTGCGGTGGTGCAACAGCCTGAGCCTACTGCTACCGCGCCAAGACCCTTCTGTGGCCCGTGCATGTGGGAGCCTCGCCCGAGGCGCGGGGCCGCCAATCATCGTGCGCCGATTGATAGACGAGTGGGGCCGAGCCCGACTACCCCATCTGGCTTGGGACTGGCAGCGCTGTTTTTGCTCTCTTTGCACTGGAAATGGTAGGTATAGTTGTTTTTTTCTTCTTTTTTTTTTTGGCGGATAGCTTGAGTCAGGGTATTCAAATAGTACAAATAATCACAGAAAAGAGAGAGACTGAGAAAGAGGCGGCTGTGTCTGGAAAGCAGCACCGGGATCCCTCGCCGTGATGTAATGTCGCTAGCCTGAAATAGTTTAGCCTACACCTCCTGCCCCATCAGGAATCTCATGATTGGCTCTTGCGCAATACTCTCGATGTGACAGGTCTAGACTTGCTGCTCGTCGATGACGTGGGCGTGCTCTCACGTGCTGAGTACAAAACTACTTTGTTTATTAATATTTCATATCATACGACTGCTGCAGCGTCATGTGATTTAAGTTGCGGTACGCAATGGCTGAAACACTTTTAGATTTGATCCCTGTCTGCCGGGGCCGGCGCTTCCGACAGTATACAGACTACCGTCTATGGAAACACGAAAGCCGGACAGGACTTGAAAAAACGCTGGGCGCCGTGTTGCTTCACATGATATCGAAAAAAACAAGATATCGAAGAACGGAAATCAAAGGGGAAGAAGAAACAAAGAACAATCAAGAAGGAAGACCTGCAAAAGTGGCGGAAAAGAAAAGCGGAAATAATAATAGAATAAAGAATAAACTGGCCCAAGAGAAAGCAAAACAAAAATTAAGAATAGAGGATGATCGCTGGAATGCATGGTGTCAAGACATGAATCTAACAGAAAAGAAGACTCTCCAAAACATGCTGAGGGAAGACAACGTGCATCGTGGGATACAGGCTGAAAATTCAAAATGCGTTGACCAATGGCAGATATAGAAAATAGCATCAAGGCAGATACGAGAATGCTATTGATAACAGCGGGACTAATCAAAACAAGACAAGAAAACAACGGGGACAACAGCTGTAAACTCTTCCTTCATGGTCACGCCGGATAGTAGCCTCCGGATTGCTGTGGGTAGTAATACGTCGTTCCAGGCGGCGTCATCATCCCTCCCATCCCAACCACCCCCCCGGGGGGATAAGAAGGGTTGGAATATAACTCGGCTGCATCGTAGAAATAAACCGTTCCATTGGCTTCGTGCGCAACTGTGCCTGCTTGCGGACCTTGCTCTCCTCCAGTGGCCTGGCTTTGGGGTATAGCAGGAGGCGGAGGAGGTGCTGGCACAACATAAGGCTGACTAGGGGGTCCGACAAAAGCACCACCGCCTCCTCCAGGCCCGGCTGGAGCGTTGTATTGCGGGTATTCCGCGTGCGGCATAGGATAGTACATCGCACCGGGATGATATCCAGCGCCGTAGTAGCCCTGCTGCGAGGGGAAATAAGGCTGAAAAGGTTGTGCGTGGATGGCACGCTCCGGGATTTGGGAAAGTGGTGTCCCAGATGTCTGGCTCGCATGTGACGGGTGACGGCCGTGGGGATAATGTCCTCCTTCACCCATATACCCAGGGCCTGCAACCGCAACCGGCACCTGTTGGTGAAACGGTTGTTCCTGTTGTGGCTGCGGTGGATTGAAGTGCAGGTTGGCAGGCGTTTCGATATCGGCAACCGATACTGTTTTCTGTGGCCGAGGCTGGTGCATGATAATTGGTCCTTCTCGACTTTCTCGGTATGCGGTGTTGAAACCCTGTGGTAGAACAGCTGGACCAGACACCATGTGTCCAGAAGCCACTACCCCAGGCATACCTGGATGTCCAGGTGGTCCTGGAGGCCGCGCCATTGGCGGAAGACGAACAACCGGTTTACTCTCTCCCGAAAATGTTTGTCTAGAGAGTACAGACCCCGCGGGAGAGTGCATACTTTCACGGAGAGAGGACCGACGGCTCATAGACAAGCTTGGAGAATGCGTAGAGCCTCCGTATATGCTAGGTCGTCGGCCGTTGTAGTATCCCCCACCACGCCCACGTCCTCTATAGGACTGCTGGTTTGGTCGTAGTGCCCGTGGGATAAAGATGAACGAGCGTTCAGGCGCCGGGAGAATGTATCTTGGTTGACATCCCGGGAGCGAGATACGCACAGGCTTGTCCCGTCTCAGAGGAGGCCGGTGTTGTGGCAGACGAGTGTGCTGTCGTTTCGGTACAGCCTGGAAGAGGATTGGCGCTGTGCCCGGGAGAGAGACCCTGACTGGCACATTTCCAATCAAAACAGTCGTGGAGAATGAGCGGTTTGGAGGGGAGGAGCGAGGGGCAATCGACACCGATACGGAACCGTTTGTCAAGGGGGCATTGGGATGGGGCGGAGGAACTGCCGTCGAATTACGATTGTCGTTGCGAGAAACAGACTCGTGTAGGTCGTGAGTCCATTGGCTATCTGTGGCATCTGGTTTCGGGCGTCTGCAGTGGTGATTAGTATTGTGGGTTTGGTCAAACTAGGGGTAACTCTCACCTTCCAACATTGCCATCGACAATCAATCCATATGGTCGTGACTTTGTTTTGTTGTTGGCCGCTCGATTTCCATTAGACTCTGGTCCAGTAGATCGTTTGTCGTGAAGGAAAAAGCCTCCACGGGTTGGGACAAAGGCAGGATCCTCGTTTCGAGCCTTAATGTATTCGTCATGGTCCCGTCGTTTCCGTTCAGCAATATTGTCCCTCCTAGTCTCTGCAGGCGGCGCAGATGGCGCCCGACCCAAGCCATTCCTTTCTTCCTTTCCAAGATCCTCAAACTGTATTTCCGTGACTTCACCAGCCCGATCAGCGATGCCCAATCCGTTCATCATCGCCTCTGTATCCGACACAGTCGCTGTCAGCTGTGGCTTGACCGGGACGGCGAGTTTGCCTTCTCCCGCGCGACCTTGTCTTTTCCGGGCAGCACTGTTCCCGTTGGTTTTTTCGGTGCGTGGTGAGGCAGTAGGTTCACCATCGCTCAAGTCGCTTCCCTCTTCGTCGGCGTCATCGTCATCATCATCTTCTTGGTGGCTCAACAGCGAGCCGTCACTCATTGAGTCATCCTCGGCGGCTCCAACCACAGACCCGTCTTCTTCTTCGCCATCGTCTTCCCTTCTTCGCCGGCTAGCTCCAATTCTGTGACGTCGAGCAGGAGCCATTTGGTTGACAAGCGTGAAGTTGGGCGCCGCGAGCACCGCAGCGGCCCAGTCGCCGGACGAGAACTTGGATCGTGGGATCTTTTCCGCGGCGAGATCTTATCCAAGCAGATAATTCGACAGGAAAGGATGGATCGAAATACCGCTGTTGGGGGAGCCGGAGAGCAAGCTGGCAGTCGCTCAGCGGGGAAGCACCTGTGTTGGGACGCTGGCAGGTCGCAAGGAAGCTGAGGGCTCCAGGTTAGAAAAAGAAGCAAGAAGTCGTAGAGCAACAGCAAGGGTCGAAAAGAAATGAATGATGCAGAGAAGCGAAGAAACGGGAATAGATAGAAGTTAGCGGGCGGACCAGGATGAGGAGAGTTGAGGTCCGCGAAAATGCAGCGAGCCATGACATCTGAAGACGGCCGGGCGATGTCAACCGCCCCGATCGGGCTTAGCGCGGATCTTATGCTCCAAACAGGTATTCTTGTAGTACTACATTGAATGTCTCGAGTATAAAAACTATCATTGTCTACTTCATTGCAATTTGACAGTACATCTGGTAGATACGAGGCGGTTCAAGAGAATTACTGGCTTGAACACTGGATAAAAGAAGGAGAAAACAGCTAAATTCTAATCAAAAGTAACTTTTTGGCCCTTGGCCTCGACAATCGCTCCAGTCAGCCTGTGCACTGTATCTTTGGAATACCGCGAGGGCGTGCTGTCCGCCTTTCTTGGGCGCTGGGGTCTGCCTTCTTCATTTTGATCCTCAGATCGGCCTTTGCCTTCTTTTCCAAACCGCTTCTTATACCGGGTTGCTGCATCCTCTGCGAATTCCATCCTCAATTGGCGGCCAAGTAGTCGATTGACCCAGATCTTCTTGGTTCTTGGTTTCTTCTGCTTCGTCTTCTTTGCGGGCTTGGTTTTATCCGAGTCAGACGCAGACTCGTCATCCTCCTCCTCCTCCTCCTCCTCCTCCTCCTCCTCGTCGTCGTCGTCCTCATCGTCTGCAACTTTGACAAAGCCATCGACGGCATGCTGGGCGGCTTCAATCGTCTCAAACTCAACCCATCCATAGCCTTTGCATTTTCCAGAATCCTCAAACGTCGCCAAATGAATATTGGCTAGAGTCCCGCACGGCGCAAAGTGCTCCTCGAGGGCCTCCTTGGTCGCATCGAACCCGAGATTCCCAACGAATATGCGCTTGGAGGGAGGATGGGCTGAAGCAGCCGACGCTTTGGATGCCCCCGCTTGCTGGTGCTCGTCCGGTCGACCTTGGAAATTTTGGGAGCCTTTGATCAACACTCGCCGGCCCAAGATGAGCAGCTCGCTGAGTCCAATGGCTTCGTCCATGGCCTTTTGGTTCGCAAAATCGACATAGGCAAAGCCCTTGTTTTGGGCTGCTCCAAACTTCGACGGGCCTTGGGGTAGATGGATCCGTGTAATCGTAGAGTCCGAGAAGGTGCAGTTGCTTGTGAAAAACTTGCGAAGGTCCTCTTTCGTAGTGCTGAAGGGCATGTTTCCGATCCACACACCGTAGGGCGATCGTTTATTCGACGGCTTCTCTGCTTCATTCTTTTCCGCGGCCTTTTCAGGGTCGATTCCCTTCTTTTTGGCTTTGCGCAGAGCTTTCTTGGACGGCGGCTCAGGCGCAGAGACGTCGATTTCTAATTCGGGGCCATCGTTCAGTTTCCGCTTCCTCGTTCTGGTGTCGTCTTCAGAGCCAGACATTTTTCTTTGTATAGATAACAGCAAGAGTTTTGACGAAGATGGCAAGTTGAGTCAACTTCTCGGCGGTGAGAAATTGTCGTTCAACTTTTTACGGGGGGCGGGATCCGCAATGGCGCATCCCGGCCGCGTTCACCTTCGCTCACTCGTTCAAGGCGGAGCGCGCCTGCCGATTTGCTTCCCTTTGTCACGCCTCGTTTGCCAGCAGCAACTTGAACTTTCCATTGAAACCTGTCCACGAAACCATCACCTTCCCCCACCATCAACGTCCTGAAAAGAAAAGAGAAGAAAAGAAAATGGCTTCGGACCAAGAGGATGCCGTGTCGATGGCCGGCGATGCGGCTGATGCTTCAGCTCTTGCCCCAAAGCAACCGTATCGATCGTTCAAGTATGGCTGCCCCCGACGTTCGCTTCCCTAATGATTCTGACAATTGTATAGAAAGAAATTCGTCAAGCTCAAGGTCCAGTTTGAATTGAAGATGCGCGAGAGCGAGAGTCTAGTGCGTGAGCGACTGCGGGTTGAAGATCTGTCCAAGAAGATCCAAGAAACAAACGAGTACGTTTTTTATCTAAATTTAATCGTCTAGAAACACACTGACAAGTATGAATAGTCAACTTTTGGACGTGCTCATGGAATTCAATGACAGCCTACACATCAAGCCCGCCCTTCGCTACGATCTCGCTGCTCCCGAAGAAGATGCCCCGTTGTCGCCAGAATCCGAAGACCTTGCCCCGGTGACGTACAGTGGCGCGGCTGCCAAATCAGCTCTGAGAGAGGCAAGGGCCGAGCTGGAAGCTGGAGTGATCACCGCCGACTCGTACCGTCGTTTGGAAGAGGGTATAAAGCGAAGCAGCACGTATCAACCAACACTCAAGTACACCACATTACGGCAGATTCCGCACAAAGATCCTTCAGACTTTGATCATGATGAACCAGAAGAGGCCTCATTGCGGTATAAGCTAGGATACTTGACTCCAGAGCATGAAACCGAGTACCTCCTCCGAACCGATGCAGAATTGGGCGATCAAAGCGCGACCGCGCAACTGAGTCAATTGCCCGACAAGTCGAATTTTACCGAGCGGATGCGCGACGCAAATCTAGCGAACCCGAGCTCAGTGTATAACTGGCTTCGACGAAATACGCCGCAGATTTTCCTGCAGGACAATGACAACTCGTCTGAGAAGGGCAGTGGGCCACCACGTCCGAGCAATCTGCGGACCTCCAAGCGAGCCTCGAGCGTGCGCAATCCCACCAAGGAAGAAGACATGTACGATGAAGATGGCATCGCCATAGAAACACCCGAGCCCACCAGCTCCAAGGGCAAACGCAAGCGCGAGGAAGACACTGGGTATCGACCCAAGGGAGGCCGAAGCGGCACTACCAGTCGTAAGAAGAAGGAGACGGAAAGCAACAGTAATTTTTCGGGCCGTCGATCTAAACGTTCGTCTGGGGTTGGGGCATAGTCTACAGAACGAAATTCCTTGTTCGACTATTCGGCTTTTCTTCTTTTCGTCTTTCTTTCCTATGAAGACCATCATATGCATCACTTGATGGACTATATGTCTAGTGAATATGGACTTGAATTTCCATTGGTAGCGTTTTATGAGGGTTCAAGGTGTTGATTTGGAACATGACCTGGCAGGGCTAGGAATACAGCGGCGTTTTGGTTTGCTTTATTATATAGTATTTTTCTTCATTTTGACTTCTATGGTGAGATATTACTCAATACTTTGGATTTGTACGATTAGGATGGGGGTTTCTCTTGTGATTATAGCTTGGCTTGTTTAAGCATCATTTAAACAGATCCGGTATAGCTCAATGCTACTTATTGTATAACTAAATGCCTTGACGTTCAAACAAGACATGACAACATTGAACTGTAAATGTACGCATGCCAGGTACCATCGGCATTAACATTGAACATCGATACTTAAGAAAATAGAACTTAGACACATCAACTGATAAACCAGTAAATTGATGTCATTGCTGTCTATCACTACTTCTGCCATTATTACTTTAATTGTCAAGATTTGTTGCTATTATTATTATGATTTCGACCTCGCCTGGCTAATCTGCTACTTACGAACACAGATTCCACCGGCTCTTGGAAATACAACGCTCAACACCTCTTTCAAATCCTTTCACTCCGAAATGACACCAAGAATCGAGTCCTTTTGTTTTGTCCGCAGGGCCTGGTTCTCATAACTTGGACCCCCGGTCGACAGACCGCCTGCTCAGGACGCGGCTCGAGCTATCAATTACAAGACCGCCTGGGTCTGACGTGCTTCTTGGTCCCAACCAGGTCTGACAAACTTCTTCACTACCCTCTCCTGGCTCCAGTCGAGGAATCCTTCCGGTTTCACCTATTATGGGGAGCGATGGCGTCTCGCTCAGCCGTACCAATGGTTGGGACGAGTCAATATCATCGGCGTCCAAGACGGGACTGACACAAGATTGGGTATTGTCAAACAAGTCTCTCCAATGCCTTTGTGTATGGGAGCCAAATCTCTCAGCGAAGAGCTCTTTCAGCACCGGCCAGTTACTCCGGTCTTCACGGCTTGGAATAGTCCCAGAATCCAGCCCTAACAGCCGCACCATTTTCTCGTAGAAAACATCCTCTACGCAGACGACCATCATGTACTTTCCGTCCAAAGTACGGTAGACATCCGAGTACGGAGAATCATTAAGATCGAGTGACGGCTCGCCTTCTGGCTGTCCGTTTCTTCTCTGAAGCTGAATCGTGGCCATATAGGCTGTGCCTTGCTGAACGCTTGCATCGATAATCTGGCCTTTACCGGACACCGTCCGGTGAACAATAGCGGCCAATATGCCCACCACACTTGCCATGCTAGCACCACCAAAGTCGGCCAAATAATTTGTCGTTGGTTTGGACAAGATACTACCCTTGCCGTGCATATGGTGCAATGCCGGCAGTCCACCGGAGACTGCCATATAATTACTCTCATGGCCGACTGCCTTACTATAAATCTTATCATCGCGCGCAAAGCCAGTCACACGGGTATATATTAGCCTTGGGAATCGTCGACACACCTCGTCTCCGCTCATGCCGACCATGCGGTCAAAAATCCCGGGTCGATGCGGGTCGATCAAAACATCTGCGACCTGCAGCAGATCAAAGAAAGCCTGGCGTGACTGAGGCGACCTGAAGTCGATGACCACGGACTTTTTGCGGCGGCACAATGAGTCTACCCAGGGAGATCGCTTCGACTGGGCTGGCGCGTCGACTCGGACCACATCGCAGCCAAGGTCGGCCAAGAGCATGCCGGTGAATGGTGTTATAACCGTGCCAGCCAGTTCGAGGACTATCATATGTCAGTTAATAGAGACATACTCACGTGTACGGATATATACGCGTTTTTGTTGTAAGTCGGACTGCTAGTACTTGCCTTTCACCCCGGCCAAAGGCGGCCCCTGCGTGGCCTTGTTGGAAGTCATTTCTTTAATTCATAGCAGTGTAATCCGTAGACACTGCCCGTTCGCCGGAATATGATCGCATTTACCGAAATATATATCTCGTTGGTTCATCACAGTATTTCAATCCGTAGAGACCTTCTGCAACGTTTTAAGGTCCAAGGAACCCCTGGGGAGCGCCAAGCGTCCAATTAGGAAAGGCGGTCAATTTTGAGTTGAACATACATTAAGCAGTAGTTTACGAGGTATGTACAACTTCACTATAAGATTAGTGTGTGGTTTTTGAAACTTTTATTGGTGTTTGATTGGCTAATAATAATTGAGTTTCGTGGTGTAGATCAGACTAGTATCGACTATCGAGTGGGCGCTGGAATAGTTTGGTTTAATGACGTACGTACTCGATAATCGATAATACATATCTACTGGTAGGTATTTTTAATTAATTATCTATCTTGGTATCCACATGTTATCATGGGCCTGCCAAATTAGGGAATTTTGACGTTTGGTGCAGCACATGTTAGCTATTACTTCAAGTACTAGCAGCTACGTACTACTTTTTCATTCCCGGAAATGCCGACGTATTCTTGTTTCGGTATTTCTATATTGACGTTTGGTAATATCATCTGTGGAAGCCGTATTATTATGGTGAATATCGAGGCCGAAATAAATATTTCGCGATTAGTCCGGCGGTATAAGGATTGGCCGATGGTCATGCAAGGATACAGTATAACTTGTCTGTATAGAAAAAATCAACACAAGACATCCAAATATAGAATCTATTAAGCAAGCATGGCATAGTTTAAAAATCTATCTCGGTTTCATATCTCAAATCATACATGTATAATACAACGCTAAATGCTGGAAATAAACTGTATAGCTAGAACCCCCGATCCTTTCTCAACTTCTTTATTATCGGAACAGAAACCATTTCCGCAACACCTTGTCCGTTTGTGTATGTTTCTAGTTTTGTCTGCAGATCCTCCTGTCCATCCGCGATTTCGCCAACCAAGCCCAAAATCTTCAGCTCCGAACCGTTTATAGGCCGTGCCGGTAAAACAGACGTGCTGCCATTCCATCCTAACCCGGTATATCGATATACAAGACTCGGCAAAGTTCTTGGCCTTGTTTCGCCCAGCTCAATGGTCGCGCCTTTGACCATAATCCTTCGTTTACAGACAAAGGCCAAGGCAGCTCCGGCGCCGCGGGCGTGTCCGTTGAGGCAGGCGATCACGGTCTTTGGGCTTTGATCTATTATTTCAAATAGCTGCATGAGGTCGTCGAATTGTGTTTGATTGTCGGTAAATTTTGGGTCTGGCATATCCAGCCCAGCACAGAAATATCGACCGGTGCCCGTAAGAATGATGCGAGAGACACAAGGGTTGGAGTTGTGGGTTTTGAAACAGTCTATCAGCTCCGAAATCATCGGTTTTGTGAGTGCATTTCCGCTTTTTGGTTGGTTTAATACGATCTTGATATCATGCCCGGTCTGGTAAATATGAATGTGTTTGGCTGGCTTGGTACGCTGCCACGACTGTTTCACATACAGCATGGATCGAAAGGCCGGCAACCGAAGTTTTTGCTCTTTTGACTGAATCTGTCTCATTGACTGGCTGCTTCTGCTGCCCGGCTGCCTGAGCTGCTCTGTTATCCACTTGCCAGTTTCGACTAGCTCGTCCAGGTTTACCCCGGTATTGATACCTGCATTGTGGAACATGAAGACGAGATCCTCCGTGGACACATTTCCCTTTGCGCCGGGAGCAAACGGACACCCTCCAAGCCCGCCGGCGCTTGCGTCAAAGACACGAATTCCGCAGAGATAGGCTTGGAGAACATTGACAGTGCCCTGTCCATGAGTATCGTGAAAGTGGCCGGCCAGCCGATCCAGCGGGATTCCACCCCTTTCTAGATATCGGATCAGACTGGTCACCTTGGCCGGAGTACCGGCTCCTGTGGTATCACCAAGACTGACTTCGTAGCAGCCCATATCAAGCAACTCCTCTACACAGCGCAACACACGAGATGGTTCGGTGAGGCCGCTGTATGGGTCCACGAAAATACACGATACATAGCTGTGCGAGAAGTGCGTTAGTTACTGGCACAATTACCAAGAAGTTGTACATACCCTCTCACTGCGACTCCAGAGTCGATGGCTTTCCGAGCTACCTTGCGTGCCCTTTCAATTCCCTGTTGAACTGTACTATTGATATTCGCCTTGCTGAATCCTTCCGTTGCGCTGATGAAGACGGCCACTTCTTTGACCCCATTCGATAGTGCAATGTCAAGCCCTTTGGTGTTTGGAACAAGCACAGGTAACCGAACATCTCCGCGCTCGTCCGCGAGCAATCCCTTGATAGCCGGATGTGCCAGGACCTGCTGGCAATCTGCGAGTTGCGGAACGCGATGAGGAGAGACCACCGAAGTAAGCTCGATGGCTCGTAAGCCGGCCGCGTACAGTTTTTGGATTAGTTGGATTTTTGTTTCTGTCGGAATGGCGTCTTTGATGCTCTGCAGTCCGTCTCTAGGGCCAACCTCGACGATCCGGACTTGCGGGGTGAGCCGCGCCATGGATAATTGTTTTATTTTGGATTTTTTCGATTTTGTTGCATATTAATGTGGCATATTTTTATGAGAGAATATGAATCCAACGCGTTTGTCGAGAAGGAGCCGGACAAAAAAGGTCGTCACAGCTGTATATCGCGGGTTTCCAGTTGACTCTTTCGGACTCCGAGATAATGTACAAGATACAACTGGTGGCGCTCTGTGTAACTATATAGTATACACTAGGATCCCCTCCTCAGATATATACCGAGCCAGTCGTAATTATAAGCCCCCTACCAGTTGGTATCTACAGTAAGACTCGCATCCCTTCAGCCGGGGGGGCTATACAGATGACGTATCGCAATTGCCGCGGCATTACTGTTTGCAGCCGAAGACCCGATAAAAAGACTCCAGTTTTGCCTTGGATTTGACATTCATGTTACATGTGTTTTGAATTTTATTCGGTCTAGATGTCATTATTGAATTATTGTTTTCTTTTTCCTTCTAGACTTTTCTTCTCGATTCTATACTGGAAGAATGATTGACACTGCGCCGCCCCCATGATTCTCACCCTGCCCCAGATTCTTAGCCCCATGATTTCGAAGGCAGATAAGATACTACTATTACTCTCGTAAGGGTTTTGTTGTAATTAAGTTCGACAATGTTGGAAATGTAATATTTGCATGCGACTGGCCGTCAAATTTCTGGGGTAGGCTTATCAGAGTTATCCGCCAGCCCGGATGCCGAGGCATTAATGTATATACCACACAGTAAGTAGCGAGATACACGCTGTGTAGATAGAACACCAGTTCTGAACATCTGGAATCCTCTCGTTATCAGTTCATTTTTATTTGAATGGCGGGAGCGCCCTTCCGACTCTCATTGCTTGGTACTTGTAGAAAGATGGCGCAGATGGGAAACGTGTGACTGAATGACTTTTTTGACACGGGGATTTACTCTTTTTTACGACAAATGAGTCAAAATTATTCTTTCCAAATTAAAGTAAAAAGTTAAATGCTAAAAAACCGCAAAATTTCAAGGCAAAAAGTCTAAATTCAACCCTGTGAGTCATATTACCCAAAAAGGTAAATTCGTGGATCCGCTCAGCCTCATTGTGGCACTTTTAGCCATAATATAAACACAAATACATTTCCCACGAATACTTGTTTCTTATTTTCTTGATATATTTGTCAATTAAAAAATAACAATCGGTTGACACAATGGAAACTCCTCGACTGATATTGACCCGTTTCACCAGCGATCATCTGGAAGGGTATTACCGCATCTGGTCGAGTAAAGAAGCTACGCAATGGAGGTAATCATCTTTATTCTTGGAAAAGCAAAAGCAGGAAACATGTAAGCTGATTTAACCATATAGCTCTCACGGAGTTTGCAAATCTTTGGAAGAGACCCGCACCTGGATGTCCGCTCTGCTGGTCGAAACAAATCCAGACGTCGAAGTCTACGCCATTCTTGTCAGACCAGAGAACAACAACAGCAAACCCAAAAATGGGGAGGATATGATTGGCGTCATCGGCACACACAAAACAGATCCCGTTCCGGAATTAAGCTACATTCTGCACCCGTCTGCATGGGGAAAAGGGTACGCAACCGAGGCATTGCGCGAGTACACGCAGCACTTTTTTCAACTAAAACCTCAATTTAACCGACTTACGGCGTGGGTGGATACGGAGAATGTGGGCTCGATCAAAGTGTTGAAAAAGTGTGGATTTGCAGAAGAGAAGATGGAGAAAGGCGATTATGTGATTCCGTGGAAGAATCCGCCGGAGCGAGATTCGTTGTTGTTTGTTTTGAAAGGTTGATGACATTAGATAACATATATGTAGATATGTAGATATATAAATAATATGTAGAGTTCATATGCTGGGGAAAAAATTTGCGCCAGTAATTGCAACGTTCGCTAAGCGCCACATGCTGAAGCGATAACATTTTTTTGAAAAACAAAATTTCATTCCCCAGGAAGCACCACGTTTGTCGTGCCCTCTTCCGGGTTAGGGTAATACCATGTCGTTAGGGCGATAATCAGATAGACAAGCACGCAAAGACCGCCCTCCATGTAGTTTGATTTTCCGTCACGCAAGAAACTGCCCACCACCAGGATGGACATGACCAAAAGAACAATCATGAAAATCTCAAAGTTGAGGTCCATGTTTTTTCCGAGTCCCCAGCTGACAATGACGACTAGAGGGGCATTCAGCAGGGCGGTCTGGATCGAGGGGCCGAGACAGTGGAAGAGGGCAAAGTTAATTTGATTGTCCCTGACCATGTTAGTTACGATGAGCGGAGAAGGACGGGGGAAAAAACTAACCATGCTTCATCAATTGCAGTCAGATGCTCCGCCGCCTTTTCAACCAGAGGAACCAGGATCAGACCAATAAAGTTGTCCGGCACGCCTCGGTCTCTGATGGCAGGGATTTTCTCCACTAAAAACACAGCCGAAAGAGTTACTAGGGCTAATGCAACAATCGTTGCGATAAGACTCTCTAACAAGGTCAGCTTCGGCCGTCTCCGCTCTCTGTCTCCATCTTCGTCCTGGTTCTCGTCGTTCTCCAGCACTTCATCAAAAATACTGTGATGGGTATGGAGATTGTACCATAGAAACCTGGTTCAGTTAGTGTTGATACTCAACATGACAAAGAAACACGTACATGGAGAACGCGGCTAAGAGAATGATGGCTGTGCCTCGACTGATTTTCCGGACATTTTCAGTAAGTTCGTGGGGTGTGAAAGTTGCATTCCCCTGAGCCGTTCCAGACAAGGCAGAATAGAAAGCGCTCGGAATCAACAGAGCGAAACCAGCTACCAGAAGAAGACCAGATCCGACTTCACTAACAGCCTCGTGTAAAACCTGCTCCTCTCGTCGCATACCGCCAAAGAAAAAGCACAGGCCCAAGCACAGCAGCAGATTGGCCAGAATCGAACCCAGAATGGCGGCTTGGATGACAGAAATAAAATTATTGTCGACATCTTTCTTGATCAGAACCATGAACAAGATCAGCTCGACGACCGATGTCAGACTGGTCTCTAGCAGGATTCCGAAAACCTTGGGCAATTTTCGAGATAGCTCGCCTCCGGCAAACCCCATCAGATTGGCGCTTGGCACCATCGCGATATAATTGAGCGCAAAAACCCAGACCTCGAGATCGGGGCGAGCGAAAGCCATCACGATGGCGACAGGAACAACAGGCCAGAGGACGTTGACGACCATCGACAGGGTGCATGTGCTTCGGAAACATACTTTTAGGAAAAGCCACGGATGGAATCCTTTGCGCCCGCTTTCTCCGGACGCCGCTACGCGAAATTTACCCATGGCGAGAGGCTGTTGTTGTTTTTCGCTGTCGTCGCTGTATTGCGGGAGCTCACGCTCGGATTCTATCGCGTCGACGGCGCTGACAGGCCGGCGCTGACTGAGCGAAGACATTGTTTTTTTAAAGAGGTCAAGACCACATGAATGTTAAAAATAGAATTAAATATATAGATAAGAAGAGGAGGACCGGCAAAGGATAGAAGAAGAATAATAAAACAAACAAGAGAACAAAAACAGTCAGTCGCGGCACGTTGTGTGAGAAAAATGAGACAGATGAATGCCCACCCACTTCGACGGGGAAAGATGACATGGCCTGGGCCACGTGTGGCGGTGCTGAGACTCAGATCATCAAAACACGCATCGTATTTGGAAACAAATGCGACCGCCGACAGCCAAGCAGGCAGTCAACAATTTAAGAAGTAATATTTTCAGCCTTTCAAAGTTGACCAAACTTGACTTTATTGGGGATCTTGGCGGTGACTTAGTCGCTGGATTTCTGTGTGTGATTGGGCCGGGAAGCTAGCGGGCCCCGCAACGGAGATCTTGGCGGCCCGTCCGCTCCACGTCAGTCGCGCCCTGGGACCCCGCAGACCAATCAGCATACTGGAAGAGGCCGGACGCCCCGCTCTCGTCACAAGAGGTTTCGCTCAGTCCGCCTTGGCGCCAATAGTGTCCGATGCTTTATCACGTGATTTCCCTTTGGGGAAGGGCGATGATTCCCTGTCGCTGCCTGATTTTCCTGGCACCAAGATTAGTCATCTTGATGGTCACGTGATCTTTATGCCTGAGTTTGGTGGCAGAAACAATGTGGGTCTCGACAAGATAGGGCTGGCCGTCTATGACAGCTCTTCTTTGGCATGCAGGTATTCATTATTGTGTCATACAGACCTTCTGCGCAACTGTGTAGTTGAAAAGTTGAGAAGCCGAGAGCAATGCAAAGTGCAGCCTCCTCACTTGGCGTGCCTGCCTTTTTCGCGGGTTGCTCAACCTGACCTTCCCCTGTATCTCTCAACACTCAGACCAGCAATTCAACTGGCTACACACAATCAATCAAACAACATGCATATCAAGCCATCGTCTGGTTGGTGACCGGAACGCCACTGCTTCTCTCAACGACCGAAATTATGCCTCCCCGGGTTCGGAGCCAGTATAGCAGTGTTGCCACTGCGTATTATTGCCTGTCGATTTCCAGCTTACCCAGTTCTAGTTGACCAGCTCGGTGTCCCGATCCAGGTCTGAACCGGCGCATTTATATTAACATGAGTCAGGTTTGGCCGGTGGACGCGGAAGTTTTGCCTTTTCCAGAAGCACTACGAAGGACTTTGTACGAAGCAGCGTACATTCTTTGCCAGCACCACGTGTCTCCCCGCCTCCACAGTTCAAGAAACTCGGGCATTCCGATGAGGGGGAACCGACGAGTGAGCCCGACGAGTGAACCCGCGAGTGAACCGACAAGTGAAGCCGACGACTGAACCCGATGAGGGGGCACCACGGCGAATTGCCCCAAGGATGGGGAATTATCGGACCATGGCCCCGATCGGTCGTGTCAACCACGCGTCTTGAGCAGACCTAGTCCACTAAGGACATGGTGGCATACGACGCTCTTGAGATCAGGTTACATGCACATCAAGTTTCAACACTCCAGTCCTTTCACTAGAACCGCGCTAGGTTAAAAACGACCACGTGAAAAAAAATACTAGTCAGCCACCAAAGATTCCGATCCAATCAAGACCACTTGCCTCAAACCTGTTTCCGTCTTTCATTACCGAAGCTTTGCGGCTGGCGACGCGGCGTGGTGGCAGAGTCTTTTTCCGCTAGCGGTTCGGTTTCTGAGAAACAAGATTAAGTTTTGTCAAGCCTTGCCAAGGAACGGATTTGATTATCTGCTCGCCTTAGAAGAATATACGACCTGCGTGAGATAATTTTGAAGTCGATCTACTCTATCTACGAATGTTGATCGCGGTTCTAAATCTCGGGCAGATCCTAAAGTGCAAAATACAGTGTCGGAATCTAGGGTCACTTAGGCTGACTCTAGTCACTCTCTAGCAGTTGGTTGTTGTTCCCAAACAAGCTATCAAAGTCTTAAAAGAACCAACAGGCTGTCTCACCCTTTGTTGGTAACCGTCAAACTATTCGCTCCACCTAGCGGCCTAGTGCAAGCCACTGTAACCCTGGCGCAGGAGTGTACCATCTAGCACTTGCAGCTCGTTTAAAATAATATTAATTTCCAGCGACGGATGCTACTACTAGCCGGGATCATGTAACAAGTACTAACAACAGATAGGCGAAGGCTGCAGTGGCGATGGCCAACCAACCAACTCGCGTGTTTAATTCCAGCGAAAAACACCGACTTCAGGAGACACAGCATATCTAGTCACATGGCCAGTCTTTTGTACCTCAAAAAAAGGGTCTTGGTAAAACAAAAATCTCAATGTACTGCCATTATTTCGCCGGATAAAGGGCCATAATTGTTCATTTCCTGGCCACGCGTCCCCGGCACCCGCGAGCCGAACACTCGCCGGATTCGCCAAGGGATTCTTTGAATATATATTCTGCGCTTTTAATAGCGCTAGAAGGGGAAACACGGCGTGTGCGTTTAAGATCTATGCCCGTACGAGGCTAGTACGTACAGTCGTGGCGGCTCAAGACTAAAGTCGACCAGCGCTAGTCACCCCTATGGCACTACCCCAGCTGCGTTCCTACCTTCCTGTGGCATGGAGTACCCCATTCGAGGAGATCGGGGAGACTTGGTTAGCCAGTAACAGGCACGTTCCAGAACCCCAGATGAAAAGTCTGTCTGAAGGAGCTCGCGTAACGGGGTGAAAGCGGTGCCGGCCGAATGGGTGAAGGCAAAGACATAAAGAGCCCTGCGGCCCCCTTTTCCAATGGCTCTTTTTCGTCTCTGTTACTGACCCTTCCTCCTTCAGTACTCTGTACTACCTCTCTCTACCCTGTTTGCTAGCAGTTACCAGCAACATGGCAATCCTTGCTGGAGCAAAGGAGGCAAAGAACAGCCAGTCTCTGGTTGGTCGCAAAAATGCCGAAAAGCCTCACGGTATCGTGGGCATGGTCAAGAACCCGTATGTCTTCATGACCTGCGTGTTCGCCTCCCTCGGTTGTATGATGTACGGTTACGACCAGGGTGTGATGGGGCCCATCTTGGTTATGGAGAGCTTTCAAAACACTTTCCCCGGCTTGATGGGCTCGACCATCCAGGGCTGGCTCGTGGCTGCGCTCGAGCTGGGTGCTTGGGCAGGTGCTCTTTTCAACGGATACCTGGCCGACAAGATCTCTCGCAAGTATAGTATGATGGTGGCTGTCTTGATCTTCACTCTGGGTACTGGATTGCAGTCCGGTGCTCAGTCGCCCGCCTACTTCTTTGCCGGTCGTATCATCGGTGGTTTCGGAATTGGCATGTTCTCCATGGTCATTCCTCTGTACCAGGCCGAGATTGCGCCTCCGGAGCTTCGTGGATCTCTGGTTTCGCTGCAGCAGCTCTCCATCACCATCGGTACTACCATTGCCTTTTGGCTTGACTTTGGCTTCTCCTATGTGGGCAGCAACAAGTGCAAGCCTGAGGGTATTGCCAACCCTTATCTGCCGGACGGATCGTACAACTACCAGCAGAACCATGGCCACCCTTGCACTGGTCAGACTGATGCTGCGTGGCGTGTGCCCCTGGCCTTGCAGCTCATTCCAGCCTGGATTCGTACGTTCTCTCCCTCTCTCTCTTAAGTACAACTGGTTGCTGACTCATTTTTGTATAGTGTTCTTCGGAATGTTCTTCTTCCCCTTCTCCCCCCGTTGGTTGATGTTGAAGCACCGCGAAGACGAAGCACGAGCATCGTTGAGCAAGCTTCGCCGCCTCGACCCGCAAGACCCTTTGCTTCACGCCGAGTTGATGGAAATCAAGGCGGCTGTCCGATTTGACGAGGAAACGGAAACAGAACTGGTTGGCCGGGGTGGCGCCATGGCGCCATGGAAGGCTCTGTTTGCGCCCAACATGTTCCGACGTGTGTTCTTGGGTTGCGGCATGATGGTGTTCCAGCAGTTTACCGGTATCAACGCAGTGCTGTACTACGCGCCGCAGATCTTCGCCAGCTTTGGCTTCTCGTCCACCACGACCACATTGCTTGCTACTGGAGTCACTGGCATTCTGCAAATCATCTTCACTCTGCCTGCCGTCCTCTACCTTGACAAATTCGGTCGCAAGACGTTCCTGATTGTCGGTGCCGTTGGTATGTGCATCTGCCACGTCATCGTCGCCAGCGTTGAGGGTGTCTACGAAGACAAGTGGAACCTGAACGAGCACCTTGCCGTCGCGCAGGGCTGGGTTGCCATTGCCTTTATCTGGCTGTTCGCCGTCAACTTTGCCTACTCCTGGGGTCCTGTGGCCTGGGTGCTCGCACAAGAAATCTTCCCGGCCAGTATGCGTTCCCGCGGTGTCTCGCTGGTTGCTTCCACCAACTGGATGTTCAACTTTGTCATTGGCCTGACTACCAAGGACATGCTCGACTCGATGAAGTACGGCACCTACATCTTCTTTGCTTTCTTTAGCGGTGCTGGTGGCTTCTTCATTTGGAAGTACTTCCCCGAAACCAAGGACAAGACGCTCGAGGAGCTGGATGTGTTCTTTGGCGGTGACATGGGCAGTATTGCGCAGGCAGACCGTGACCGTATGCAACGTATCTATGAGGAGTTGGGCTTGGCCGGTGCCACTGATGTGTCGGATTTGACGGTGGAGAAGTCGGGTGCTGTGGTCCACGAGGAGTAGGTGGTTGAAGTTGGCTGTATAACCTACTAGGAAGTATATGTACTTGGTAGTAATAATAGGATGAAGTTGTAGTTTACCTTATCTTTCTTGTATGTAGTAAATATTGATATTCATGTGCAGCTGATCTGCTCGGTGCTGGCCGTATTTCCTAAAAAGGTAATTTTAAATACGAGTTAGTGAACTTTCGACAGTAAATGCATATGAATAGATATAGATATAGATAAGATGTACAAATAAATGGTTATCACAATACATCAATGGATAAATCACTCGCCATAATTCAAACCTGGTATAATATCAATGATAAATCGCATCAATCGTTACACATGAAACCTTAGAAACCCTAGAAACCCGGCGCAGACCAACACACCAAACAGTATTCAATAAATATACATGAACTAGAATAGGAAATGGCTGTCGAAACTCGACAGCCTGATGAATTGATAAACTTGATAAGCTCAGATTCAGACAGGCGGAGGCGCCTGTTCATCTACCGGACTAGACGTATTCCTGCATTAGCATTCATCTCGTCTTTCTTTGGTGCATTAAATCCTTAAACGTACCGTCTCGAACTCTCGCCATTGACTGGATATGTACTCTGCTGTGCCTGTTTCTGCGGATATTGCTGCTGCTGCTGCTGTTGGTCGTATTCATAGTACTCATTCCCATACGGCGACTGCTGCTCGTAGTAATACTGTCCTCCTCCTGCTGCTGCTCCTGCTTCCTCATACGACGAATAATTCACATATCCAGGACTATTGCCTCCCCCCGGCGACGGATATCCATACTGCTGTCTTCCCCAACCCCCTCCTCCTCCAGCAGCCGGCGTCCCAGGTGTCGTCGTCGCCGTCGCCGTCTGCACTCCCCCCGTATTCGACCATACCTGCGACGTACGAGCCGACGGGCCAACTCCCGTTCCAACAGGACCACCAGCTGATGCTGCTGCTGCTGCATTGGCAGCCTCGGTATAAGCATACTCGCGCGATCGCTGACGGACCTGACGCATATACATATTCTGATCCTCGGAGCGATTGAAATTCGTTACAGCGAGTAAATCAGGTCCGCCCCAGTAGCGCGCAAAGGCGAAGAGGATTGTGACTGCGACGGCGGCGCCGCAGATGGCGATGACGATGACGGCGGAGGCGGAGAGGGACATTTTTGGTGTTCTTTTTTTTCTTATTATCGGTGTATGTGGAAGTACATGTATCAAAGTTCAGATTTCAGATTCCAGGCATCAACGACCCATTTCCATCGAGACAGTACAGCATCATCGTATGGTATCTGGTTGATGAAGTTGATCGAAAGAAAGAAATGAATGAATGGGTGCCTGAGAGGTCGGCAAGGAGGGGCAAAGCCAAAGCCAAAACCTTGTCGCTTGTCGGCTCTCAGACCAGAGTCATCACACGTTTGAGTTTCACGCCAATAATATTGGATGCGCGGGGGCACATGCGAAGGCAGTGCTCCGATCTAACTGTGATGGATCTGTTTCAGACCCCGTTCGATCTTACATCGAAGTGTCTGGGATTTGTCGAGTTATGGCTGTCGGGTAGTGTCAACTTGTGTGGCTAAAAGGTAATACAAATTGTCTATATGTTTTAATCGGTACGCACAATTCTCTCTGTACAATTCCTTAATTACATTAAACGCGCGTGTATTTAAATCGTGATAAACAATTCAGCTGTGGAGCTGGTGGGGGGGATGACGAATGCCGCGGATCTATACACCATACGGAGTACATCAACTGATGGCCTCTTGGTACCTGTGATTGATCTGCATTAATGATATAGTTCCTGAAAGCTTGGTTTTATTAAAATAATAAGCTTGTCAACTACATGTAGGAGAAAACATCAATTGGTCAATTGATATACAACCTGTATAAAAACCCTTAAATATCAATCGGATACATATCCCGCAAAACACGAATTATCAACACAATGTTTATAATGCTTCATGGCCCTATATACCTAGCCACACATCAATCAACTCATTTTTTTAGTTGATATAAACCACAATCAAGTAACAAAGAATACCTAGAATTGCACGTAAAAACATCGGATGGGTGCAACAGAAAATGTGACACTACATGCCCCAACCACCGGTTGACATCTGAACAATAATAGTTCTTTATCTTTTAATGTTGCCAGAGAGTTGACAGATGCAAGCTACATAAATTAAGCGCTTATACATTGACTGATCAATTGACGTACTTATCGAAAAGATGAACGTTTAAAGGGTATCAAATATCTATGCAGATCTAGACTATAATACATCAATCACGAACAGCCAGCATCACATCCAGAATCCGCCGCCCCTTGGCGCCGCCCAAGTACTCTCTCCCCTGGCCAGACTCATCATCGTCATCCTCCAAATCAGCTTGCAAGCTCGCCTCATACGCGCGCATCACCGTGTCTTCATCCACCCGAATACCGCCCTCAACCAGCACGCGGATACAGCCTGACAACCGGGAAATCTCACGGCGTGTCTGCGGCGCAATCTCGTCGTTTTGGCTAGAGTATATAGAGCTTGGGGCGACCTCTTCCAGACGCGTGATGGAGACGTTCTCCGTCGTCGACGACGCAGCTGCTGTGCCGTCTGCGTGCTTGGAGATCCAGATATACCCGTTAACACCCAGTACCACATCGACGTCACCACCGCCGTTGGCTGTACTGACAGTCCACGTCTGGCGGCGGGATCTGACAACTCCGCCGACCGATGTCGCTGGCGCTGTGTGAGTGCCGACGCTGCCCTTGGTCGCAGCCGTCCGCGACGCTGCGCCATTACCGCCTGTGCCCGTCACCGCGAGAAACACGCCATTTCGCAGTTTTCCGTACTTGAGTGATCGCGTATGCAGTGTTGCTGAGCCATCGGCATGCACGCTCTGCACTTCAGCAACGACAAGGTCTCCCTCGACGAAAAACGTGCGCATCTGCAGCTCATCGGCGCTGGTTCGTCGTCGCAAGATACCGCCGGGCAGGTTGATTGCCGACAAGGGCAGCTGTGCTAGCAACGGCGCGGCGACATCGACCTTCCATCGCCGGGCCTGCACCTCGACGATGCGGCCGACTACGAGGTCGCCAATCTCGGGAATGTAGCGGGCGCGCAGAGGGTGGACAGAGAGTAGTTTGTTTGTCTTTTGCACTGTGCCGGCGACAGTGGCAATGATGGACGCTGAGTATGGGGTGGTAAAGGTGCCATGGCCTCTATGGAAATTTGAGGGTGTGGTTAGATATGACGAACAAATCAGGCTATCGATAGACTAGAAACTCACCTCATCCATTGTGGATCACTGGTTACCGACTCACCGGGAACCACGAGCCCCGTGCCTGATCGGCTGCCCCTGGCAAGACGCGGGCGTTTGGTTGGCAGCTGGTCCATGTCGATATCGCCGTCCGAATCCAGCTCGTCGCTCGACGGCCGGCGGATATCCTCCACCACGGGGGGGAGAATTGTGATGCCCATGGTTGTGTCCAGCTAGAGGCGCAAAAAGCGCGAATAAAAAAAAGAAAGAATGCAACGCAGCTGACGGAACCTGGACAGTCTGATTATTATTGAATTGATGGTGAACGCATTAAACGCCAAAAAGATCGCGGGCCAAATTCTGGCGATCAGCAGTGGGCAGCTGGTATCATCACGTGATGATAGTGCTGATAAGGTCACATGACCTAACAAGACCCAACTCCAAGAGCCAAGACTTGACTAACACTCGACGGTTTACAGGCCAGGCGGTCCAGTTGGCAACTGGAGGCCTCTACTACAATACTCAGTACGTACTGTACTACGTACTATCAGTTCTATCATCCTCCTATGCAGCTATGGTCTACTAGTGATCCTGGCAAGCATGCAGCGATAAAAACGGCATTCATGAGTCATGTATGTGCAGTGCGACTCGATGCTACGCAAAGATAATCTCAAATATACTGATTATAACAGTCGCAAAATTGACAAAAGTATTATATATATTAATAGTAGTGATTATTATGATAAAATTCACGAAAACTGGGAATCTGCAGCGGAGATGCAAGCGAGGAGAAGCAGGCCAAAGCAAACACGGGCTTCTGATGTGAGAGAAAAAGGAGAAAAAGAACGAACCATATTAGGCGAATTTGATGCATCATGCTGATTCATGGCCATGCAGCAGTAGCTGTCACATCCAGACCCAATGACAGCGTAGTGTTGGTGGCACCAACCTCACGGGGCCGTCACCTGATCTGCACCATGACAAATGGTCAACCGGACATTCCCCCTTGTGAACGGCGGCTTTGATAGTAAATACATTTTGTCTACATTTTGCGTCCAGTAAACTCTGCGAATAGTAGCACGGAAATATTGAGGAAGTGCGACGTTATAATTTCGGTGCAGGCAGATCAAAGACAGATCGCTGGGTCGCGGGTCGTTATATGCCAGGGCCTGGGTAAAGTCCGTGGCTGCGCACCGCGATTCGAAAGTCAGGGCGTACGAGTCATCTTGGCAGAGACCGACTCAGTTTTGATTTCTTCGGATCCTTGGGGGTCGATCCGCCGGGGCGATCAACTCTCCAGACTACTGGAACCAGTGGAACGGAGGGAACGGAGACTCAGTTGCTGCAGAGTCCGTGTTATTTTTGAGCACTTTCCGTAGATGGGTGCCACATACCAAAGCGGCGCACATTCAGAAAGCCAAAGCTGAATCGCAGAAACAGCACGGAGTCTCTCCATGGCGGCCGCCCGAGGCCCGCACGAAGCCCGCACAGTAATGTGCGCTATGGCGTAAAACTACAGCGTCTATTGGTTCAGCAGGGGCTGGATCCCACAGACGCTGGGGCCGGCTCGGTATTCCGCAGTGCGGCGGTTGGTCCGAACACCCGCATTAGCACCCACCTCCCGACAGACCGCACCAATGATTGTGCACTCTGCGCGCCACATTTCAAAAATTCAAGTCCCCAGAGCAAATCAGCGTCGTCGGCCCAGACCCGAAGGATTTTAGAGAAACGGATCGGCCCACGCGCCCACACACCCAAACGGCCGCTCCGCTTTCTGCTTTCTCTCTAGCCGCGGACTTGGTTCATTTTTCTCTGCTCAGTTACCTCCGCCAAGTCCGCGCGGCCCAGCCCTTTCTTTGTTCTGGGCTGGCTTTGTGTGACTGACTCTATCTCTCCCTCGGCTCCGCACTTTCCACCTCCGTCCATCCATCCCTTCTCTTCGACCACCTCATCTCATCTCATCTCAGCAATACAATGTCCTTGTATAGCTCCATTACTGCTATTATCCTTATGTAAATAATCAGTTTGTTCTCGTCATTGCCATTCTTGAACATCGCAGGAATGGCTTGCTTCGCCCAGCTCCGAGACAGCGTTCCCTTGTGGATCTCAGACGCCAACCAGTTGTCCGTTCACGTCCACGCCAAATGCGCAGAATTCGCCGCCGAGACGAGGAAACGATCCAACAACAACGCAAATAGACCACGAAAGCCGAAAGCCAGTTCATCTACTGGTAGCTATCGATCAAGTCAACGTACTAGGTCGTACAAACGCGGGTTGAAGCGAATCTTGTCGAGAGAGTCGATTCAGGACTTCACCAAGCGCCGCCGAGTCGACGACGACGACGAGGAGGAGGAGGAGGAAGAAAAGGAAGAAGAGGAGAAGCCAGTTATCCGATACGATGGACACACGCAAAAGGCCCTCGAGCTGATGGTGCGACATATCTGGACGGCCAAGAGCAGCATCCGGACGTCCCGTATCCAGGCCTCGATGCAGAGCGCGCTCCGCGGCCAAATGAGATTGCGAATGTCACCCTCTCACAAATCACAACCGGAAGAAAACAATGAACCGTCAAAAGACCTGTCGGCGGCCATTGAAGTCGATGACAACGCTGCTCTCGCCGTAGACGACGATGCCGAAACCGAAGAGTCATTACCAGAGTTCCGGATCACGCGGAGACCCACGCGACCAAAGGAAAGCGCATACGACTTTATCGAGAGCCAACTAGACGCAGCTCAGAGTCTCTGCGAGACGGCCGCGTACCGGTTCCTGCGGGAGGGTAACTGTCTGGATGAATTGGAAGGTCTGGTCCGAGCTTATGAGATGGTCCTGGAGGCCGCAACGACCATGGCCGAGCAGGAGCAAGAGAAGAAGGATGAACTAGCCTCTACAACAAAAACCACAACCGTTACATCTACAAGCACAACGACAAGAATATCAATACCCCAGAAAATGCAAGAAGAAGCCGACGTCGCAGAGAAACGCCCTGGCGGCGTGTTGATCGACGGCGCCGACGACCCCGAAGACCTCAATACCGCCATCCTCGAAGTCGACGAGTGCTCCGACACGTCCGAGGTCTCGATTGACATTTCCGCTTTCCGAATGACTCGCTATGGCCAACGCACTTTACATCCTTTTGCCCTGACGCGCGCCGGGCGATAAGTTCTCTTCGATCTCGTCGGTTTTTTTTTTAAGGTTTCACGATCTTATTAAGGTCCAAAGGACCTCTTCATATACATATATATACATACCGACCATTTACATTCGTCCGCATTTCTTTCTTCGTCTACATACATCACTATGCATCCTGCCTGCGACTAATATCCTTTGTCGCCACACTCACTATTCTTTTTTTTTCCTTTTAACTTGTCTATTATCCAACAGCCGACCTCCACTGAACGCGTGTCGTCACACCTTTGACCTTTACCTTTAACCATTCCTACTGCTCCACTGTTACTTTACTGCTCTGCTATGTGTATGAATTTCTGATCCGGCGTTATATGGCTAATCAGCCTTGTCTATTTTTTTGTTGTCTTGGGTTATCATTTTTTGGCGGTTTGTATCTGCATGCCCTTTTTTTTCACCTTCTTTTTTCAAATTCTGCCGGTGGAAACTTTCCCCGGTTATTTTTTACTTATATATACATATTTACTTAACTACCTTGACTAGCCTTTATTGCGCAACAAAAAAGTGAAAGCAAGTGGGGTTGGGAGTTGAATTGAGAATTGAAAATATTGAATATTGAACATTTTTACATACTCGTAGATGAATGTGATGTTAAAAAGTTGGAGATGGTATAAATAATCGTAGCTAGTAGTTAAGCTGGCTAAAAACATAGCATATCATCGTCTCGTGGAACATTGAAAATATAAAACAGTAAATAAAAAAAATGCAGATGCAACGTCATAATACAACCAGTGTCAATAGATGAACCGATATGAAAAGAAACTGTACAGTAATATAAACATTGTAAACAAGCGCCCGCTAAAAGGGAAAAAAAAAATCAAACGTTGACGACTCGCACCGCTGCACGCTGCACAATTCCGCTACCGCGCCCGCCGACCATGTGCGTCACAGCGTCGTGGATTTCAATGTCTTCGTCTTCATCAAAGTCATCATCTGAGGAGTCGAATTCGCTGGAACTTAGATTCATTTCTTGCAGTTGCGGTGGGGGTTGGAGGTGTGTTGTTGAAGAGTGCCGTTCGGGTTCGGTTAGACTGAAGGTGTCAGGTTTGGTTGGCTGCGTGGTGGTGGTGGCAGTGGTGAATTGCTGTTGCTGGCGTACTGCGGGCAGCTCGTCGACTTCGCTGATCATGTCCTCGCTAATCATGCTGTCGTCGTACTCGCGCATGAAGCTGTCGCGCATGGACATGCCGCTGTCGGTCTCGGTGTCGTCGCTGATGTGGCTGGTGAGCGCGAAATCGAAACCGTGGGCGATGCTGCTGCTCTGCGCGGTATGTTGTGTGTCACTTTGTATGTCACTTTGCGTATCGCTTTGCGTATCACTTTGAAAATGACCACGACTATGAGCAAACGAGGCTGTCGCCGACGAGGCAGCCGATGCAAGCGAGCCGTCCGACACCGAGTCCTCGACCATGGCATCGGCCGCGGTACGATGCGGATAGATATTGATGGAGCCAATGCCATCGCCGACAAGCACGCCCTCGCGGTCGAGATGGGTGCGGGCGCGCACAAACGGGTCTAGACGCCAGTAATTCAGGCGCAGCTCCTCAATCAGCTCGACGCGGCGGTCGTGCTGCAGGGCAGAGCCGATGCGGTCGCGCATGGCCGATGTCTGCAGCCAGAGACGAGTAGCGTCGAGCATCTCTGACGCGATACGCTGGCGCTGGCCCTGCAGGAACTCGCGTGTCGGCGAGTAGGCGTCGCGCGAGAGCGTTTCGGCCTTGTCGCTGGGGTCTGGCTCTATATAGCGGTACCGATATGCGTCGGGCCCGCCCAGGTCGCCGGGAATGTTCTCTGGTGCGATGAAGCGTTCCAAGTCCTCTAGGGTTTTGGTGAAGACAACCTTGGACTTGAGCGAGTCGCTCATCCAGGCTTTGATGATTTTCCACGATGCTACAGTCATCAGTATTTTAGATACAGGTAGCTGGGATTAATCTTACCAGAGAAAAACCACGGCGCTTTGTGGATGAGAATCAGCCCCAGGCATTCCGGATACCAGCTTTCCAGGCATTTGATGATGTATTTGATCGGCGTGTAGTCCATGTTGGCCATGGAAAAGTCGGTCATGTCGAAGATCAGGACCTACACAAGTTAGCAACACAAACCACCAACACGAACAGACAATACGAACAGCAGTGTCGATTTCCGGCGGCCGCAACAGCAGGCGGCACACCTCGATGGTATGCACAATATAGCGCTCCAGCACTGCATCGCTCTGGTCCTCGCCGTGGTGCAGGCGAACCCTGATATCGACAATGGGCCGGCCAGCGCGATCAACACCATGGATAATGTTCTTGCCCATACGCAGCTGCTTCACAAAGTCGTTGCCGGCGCGCTGCTCGCGCCGATTAGGGCTTTTTGTTTGCTGCAGCGCATACAGCTCGCCTCGCGGGATGATGTCGTCGTCGACATGTACCTTTTTAAGACGCCAGCTCATTGAGGACACCAGCAGCACAAAGGCCTTGCCGACATCCCATTTCCGGGCACGCAGGTAGCGCAACAACATAGCGTCCGGGTGGTCGTTTTTGAGCGATGAGAGCAGCGTCTGCCGCAGCTCGTCCGGCGACAGCTTGTACGTGGCCATGACGCTCTGCATGACCTGTGCGTTTTGCGGGCTTGGACGTAGGTTGACGCCGCCCATGGACTGGGCGTGGAAGCTCATGGCGCGCTTGTGTGTGGACACGGACCCGGTGCGAGAGAGAAACGATTCCGACGCATTGCTGAGCAGGGAAGTTCGACGGCGCAATTTCTTGGGATTTGATGGCTGCGTGTATAATATTTGAGGGCTCGAGATTGGGCTGGTCGGGGTAGGAGGCAGATGCAGGTCGGTGTTGTTCGCATGGCTAGACAGACTGTGGCGGCTGGAAGTGCGCACCGTGTCGAAGCTGTTGGGCGAGCGCGGAGGGTCGCCGAAGCTGGGGCGCGAGGTATATGTGCTGCCATTGTTATTGCTGCTGCTGTTCATCGAGTCTGCGCCGTCAAAAGCGTTGAGCAGAAACATCCATAGCTGCTGCAGCCGGGCTTCCTGGTCGGGCGTCAGATTGCCCAGCACGCCCGTGGGGACCTGCATGTTGATCAAGGCAGCATGAGCTGTTGAAAGATCTGTATATTTATATAGAGATATAGCGATGGATATTGAATTGTGCGTGTGTCAACTGGAGTGCCGACGTAATTAGCGTGTATCAACATGTCAGGACTCAGGGGAAAATGGAGGCTCGGGACGAGACGACCAGACGAGACGAGACAGACGCCCTCGAGCCCGTCTCTTAGTCATAGTCAATAAGTACTAAGTGTAGTAGCAGTACTACTACTAAGAACATGCATGATCTCATGTCTTCATGTCTGCAAGCCTCGGCAGACGCCCAAGTGGCCAAGTGGACCGGGGACTGAGGTCCAAGCCAGCCGCTGAGGGGTAAGAGGGAAGTGGTAAGTTGGAAGTTGAACTCTGTCCCCACCGAATATCTTTCTGCAGTCACGAGTCTGGGTACAACGTCAACAACTCCCGCAATCTCGCTTGCGTGCCGTGCATCATTGTCTGCTCTACATCCACGCTCGCAATGCTTACAAAAATCTATTTAATATTCACAATTGAGTCACAACAACCCATTCCATCAACTGAGAACACCCCAAAGTGCGGGGAGACACTAGCTGACTAGCGGCGCTTTAGCGAAGTCCGGCAAGTCCGTGAAGCCGTCCAGTGCGTTCACCGCCACGCCACGTTTCGTTTCCAAATTCTCCTATCGAGATTAATACGCTTTAGTCTTTGTTAGTAGCCGGACTAGAGAGCTCTGTCTAGCTCGTTTGGCGCACTTGAAACAGGCCAGGACCGAGAAAACTTGGAACTGCGTGGCGATCTCCACAGATCTCGCCGAAATCTTATCGAGCTGTCAATTGATTTTGATGGTACGTAGCCAGTCTAACTGTTGACAATTGATTGACTGTACGTACTGCTATGTAGATGCAGTATTAGGGCAATGTTGGATGTCGAGGCAGTCGAGTTGATCAGATCGAAGACATTGCAGTACCGCGTTGATGCTACTGGATATTTGAACAAACACTGTCCAACTCTACAAACTCCAACAGGAGAAACAAATTCTGTCTATTTTTTAGATAATTATTGACAATTTTATTGACAATTGATTGCTGCACAAGGAATTGCATAATTAGATAGAGTAGACTAAGTAGATATGTAGTCGCGATAAGATAAGATAACAACGATAACAAACCGACGACATCCGGCCATCTCAGCTTTCAACGTCCACAGCCATCATGTCCAGCAGCTCGCCCGGCCGCAAACGCAGCTTCACCAACTGGCTGAGGCCCAAAAAGTCGCGCCAGACGCTACGCAAGCGCGGTGTCGAGTCGCTGACGTCCGCCAGCACGACGACGCTCGGTAGCGTGTACACTAGCTACCGGCCTTCGTACGAGAACGAACCAGTGCCTCCGCTGCCCCTTGCGCCGCTGCAAGCCCATCGCAAGAAATACAGAGACAAAAATTCGCACCTCGATACCCAACTGGGCGAGAACCGGGACTATACCACGATCCTGCACTCCCTGAGCCTGCAGGAGCAGTTTGATGCCGACGACGTGAGAAGCCGCGAGAGGGACAAGCGGCCACCCGGCGACGCCGCCATCGCGAGTCTCAGCCCGGAATTATGGCGCTATATCACAAACTATCTCGATCCCAAGTCGACTGTCTGCCTGGCGCTGGCCAGCAAAACCCTCTATCGCCGCCTCGGCCGGCGTCCGTTTGCTGTGCTTGCCCGCCCGGAAAACTACGACTACAAAATCGAGTTTCTGCACCTGCTTGACGTCTACCTCCCCCATCACCTGCTGTGTTTCCCATGTGCCAAATACCACCGGCGCATTCAGGAAGGCCAGGAAAAGCTACAGCCAGCACGCGTGCTGAATCCGCTCTTCCAATGCCCGAACGAGCGCAACGCACTGCGTCCGCCGCCGCGCCATCGCATTGCCCACGGCCGCAACATGCCGTTTACCTTTGTGCAGCTGGCCACACGCGCCCAGCGCTTCTCACCGCGATACGGGATTCAAGCCGAATCGATGGGCCGCCGGTGGAAGAACGACGAGTGGACAATGGCCTCGCGGTATTACGTGCATGAGGGCCGACTGCTGATGCGGGTCATCAGCCAGCGCTTCGCCGCGTGCGCACTACCTATCAGCGCAAAACGCATGCTGCTGTACTCGCGCGACGACTACTGGCCATTCTTTTCGGCGTGTCCGCACTGGCGCGACGGCGAGCTGATGAACGTGTGCAAATGCGCGCTCGACCATATCCCTGTACCGCGCGACACCGGCGGCTTCCAGGGCATAGAGGGTCGATTCAAGGACGCCATCCGGCCCAGCGCTCGTAGGGAAAACTCTATGGGCATCCCCAGCCAGTGCGCGCGCTGCCAGCCCATGCGCCGCTGTCCGTTCTGCCCGACCGAATACCTGGTCGAGATCAAGCTGGCCGAGGACCGTAGCGACCCGCAGGCTATCAATTTCCGGCATGCTATTGTGGTGACGCGCTGGAGCGATTTGGGGAATGGCTCGACGCCGGCCGTGTCGCAGGAATGGGCTGCCTGTAACGGAGAGACGTTTGAGTACGACTCGTTTGCGAAGCTGGGAAAGCGCGCTATCTCGGGCATCTTTGAGTCGGCTTTTACGCATGACACGATTCCTGGGCGGCGCATTATCTCGATGAATCCGGAAAATAAGACAGGCGGGGAGAAACGGAATGATTGGTATTAAAAGTATTAGAATTGTATGTTACACAAGACATGTATTTTTATCTCCATTCATAGGAGACTATAGGCCTGGGGAATTAAATTAATTTGGGAACCTTGCTCGAATAGCCTCACATCCTCTGGAGCCGCGTCTTGAGAACATATCAGGCTGACCTTGGACTATAACTGATAGATCACTGAATAATTAAAAAATGTATATTATGAGAAGATCATAATTTCATGGAGGAAAAGATTGACACTCTTGCAAAAAAAACACTGGGCTCTCCGGGGAATCGAACCCCGGACCTCATCGTGACGAGAAGGAAACCCAAACGATGAATCATAATCCACTAGACCAGAGAGCCCGTGATGAGTGGAGAGGCAAAAACTATGCACTATAAGGAAAGTGAAATCAAATTACTGTGTTCTTGCTTGTTACATGTGCTGACCACAGAATCTACGAATTAGTGCATTAAGTATCCCAAAGCGGGTACCATATTGGTGCTAGTCCATTGAAGTAGATTTAATTGATAAATTTGATATATGTACATGATATCGGTAAATATTGATGATAAATGTGTTGTGTTCGAGAGTTAAATCTATCAGTCCATGGATAGGACGATTATTTAAAACAGAATATAAATATATTTAGGTCGGACAAAGAGTGAACTTACTGTACTGATTAATATAACGGGTCAGCGCCAGACATAGTTGGCAAGATCCTCCACAAGAATGTTAATATAGTATATATAATATATATGATATAGTCGATTATTCTGTTTCTCTTTCACTGGCGTCGATATTGTAAACAGTCCTGGTATAGATATGGCGTTAGTAATCGGATGACATAAGCAGCGGGACCCCGACATTCATCTCGAAATTATTCCTATCTTTCAATCATCTTATTCTTGTAGCATAATGTAAAGACATACATATGTATGTATCCTGATGCCCAAAGAGCACTCGTGCACCGAGCCCGGGTGCGGAAAGAAGTTTCTTCGAGCCGAGCACCTGTCACGCCACCGCCTGAACCGTACGTCTCATCACGTCTCTCAAGTTTCTCATATCTAACCCCCCCAGACCAGCCCAAGCAAATCTTCCAGTGCGCAGCATGTCCCAAGCGTTTCGTCCGCAAGGACCTGTTGCGCCGCCACCAGCGCCGCCATGAAAAGGGCATGTGGTTCCGCAACTCGGGCGGCGTGGTGGCCGAGGATACTGCGAGCGTGTTGCACGACGACGACGACGATGCAGCAGCAGTTGGCTATATCCAGGAATCTCCGACGCGCGCGCTCGAGTCGACCGCCATGTTTACAGAGCGCGAGCAGGAGGATGATGTGCGCATGTCGGACTCGAGCGTGAAGATGCTGCAGTATGACGAGCAGCCCGAGACAGCAGAGACTTATAACCAGATGGATGAAATGGAGAATATGCATATGAACACCACCGACATGCTACCAGCACTACCCGACCAAGAAGTCACCTCGCTCTTTTTTGATCCGTCGATTACCATGCCTGACCCAGCTCTTGATTTCGAATGGCTGTTTGACAACCTTTCGGCTGACCTCAACAACCCCGGTCAAATAGTCTCGCCGCAGAGCAGCGTATCGCTGCCAGGAATCTCGCCACCGGCTTTTGGAGCAGCGCCATCTCCAGGGCAAATCCGCCAGTCAATCTCATCTCAATCGTCTGGATCCTCGCCCTGGGCCGAGGTGCGCGCGAACCTCCTGAGAGCGCTGAACAGTCTGACGCAAGAGGTCTTGATGTCGTCGTTTTTCTACCCAAATAACCTGGCCGGCTTCTGGGATCTGTATTTTGAAAACTACCACCCGCATTTCCCCATTTTGCACAAGCCGACGCTGGATCCGGTGAGCGCGTCGCCGCTGATGGTAGCTGCGATAGTTACGTTGGGGTCGACGCTGTCGGGCGACGCGGGGCATTTTGATGTTGCCAATAAGATACACGACTCGCTGCGATATATTATCTTCGGGGTGCGTTTATTCTCTGTTGCTGTTTGGTATCTCATTCTGACCAAGTAGACAAAAGACCCCTGATTTCGACCCTCCTGCCTCCCTCTGGTGCGTGCAGACTCTGCTCATTATACAAGCACACGAAAAGATGTTTTCCACACGAAAGCACCACCAGCTGGCGCACATCTTCCACGGCGCCATCATCACGCTGATGAAGCGCGGCGTGGCATACCAGCACACAACACATGCGCCCGGATCAACGGCGACAGAGCGCTCCTGGCACCAGTGGGTTGAGATCCAGGCCTCGAATAGAACCGCGTTTTTCGGGTTTGTTATGGACGCACAGCATACATTCATGTTTGGACACACATGCATCCTGTCGGTCCACGATGTCCGCCTCCCGCTGCCCTGCGCCGACGTTCTCTGGGAGTGCAGCAGACCCGAAGAATGGGATCGCATGATGCGCAAGACGCCCGAGTCGCCGGGCTTTCTGCCTGTGCTGAAACGACTGCTCGCCCGCACGCCAATCCCACCACACTGCAGCGCATTCTCGCGGCTGATTCTGCTGCACGGGCTGTTCAGCGTGACTGCACATCTGAAAGCGCGCGACTCGGTGACTCTGGGCGTCGGGCGCGGCGGCCCATCGACAGCGAACTCTCCTCGCTTGGACGCGATCGATACATGGAAGGAGACGCTCGAACGGGCCATGGAGACCTGGTCGTTCTCGCTGGTCTCGCGCAGCTCGTCGCTTGCCCTCGAGGCGTCGCGCCCGCTGCACCGTATGGCCCATGTCGCTATCTACACGGACATCAACGACATCCACATCCTAGCAGGCGCGCCATCACTTTTGGGTAGTTTACTTTCGGTCAACGACCGCATGCGTGCCACAGTGCGCGTGCGCGCGTGGAGCCAGTCGCACGAGTCCAAGAAGGCTCTTTACCATTGTCTACTGCTCGTCCAAGAGTCCATCTTTACGGGCCAGCTGTACCGGGCTGCCAAGGACAATATCGCGCTACGGCCGTGGTCTATCTACCATGCAGCCCTGATTCTGTGGGCATACGGGGCGATGGCGAAAGAGCGCAGCCAGCAATACCAGCATCAGCAGCAACCGCAGAACACATCCTACAGTGCAGAAGAGTACCTCGTGCGCATGCTGATGCTCCTCCGCAACGAGTCCGACCAAGTCGACGTTGTGGCGCAGCAGACGAGCGAGCTGCTGCTGGCGGTGCGCGAGAGCCTGGAGGGGTGTCGGTGGGAGCTGCTGCAGGAAGCATACGAGACGCTGGGACGGCTGATCAAATGATGATTTGTATAAAGTTTTATTTTCTTTTTGTATATAACTTTTTGCATGACTAGACTACTGGTATATCACAGCACAGCAGTGCACTCAATCTCGACATCGGTGCCAAGTGGCAGCTGCTTGACGGCGACGCATCTGCATATCGATCACTTAGCATTATCTCCTACATGTATATATATATAATCTGAGCGACAAAAAGAGAACTCACGTCCGACACGGCTTGACATCCCCCCAGTACTGCGTATACACCGAATTCATCTCCGCGAAATTGGCCATATCGTCCAGAAACACATTAACCTTGACGACCTTGTCGATACTCGTGCCAGCGCCTTCCAGCACAGCCGTGAGGTTTTTGATGCATTGGTGCTGGACAATTTTAGTAAATTTAGAACACTGCCCAGGAATTCTTTTTTTTTTCTTTGGAGGGGAAGGGGGTTGCAAACAGTGCGCGCTTTCACGTCTCCCTTGACCAGCTCGCCGGTCACAGGGTCCATGCCGACTGCGCCAGAGCAGTATACGACGCCGTTGGCGATGATGGCTTGCGAGTAGATGCCTGGTAAGGGCTTGGGGGCTTTGTCGGTGAGGACGGGGGTTTTGGTGGCCATTTTGAGAGAGTGAGCGAGTGAGCGAGCGATTGAAGCGAGCTATAGAAGTAGGGAAACAAGAGTAGAGTAAGGAAGAAAGTTTGTAAAGATAAGAAAGGGTTAATAAAAACAATGTCAATTGATTAGTAATGCCTAGCAAAGCGAGTAAGTAGTAAGTACCCCTCGATCCTTCGATTCCTTTGAACGAGGAAGTATAACGTGGGATGATCCCTTGCGTGCAACCCCTCCATGTCCGAGGGGCAGATGCATCCCACGCTGGTCACTGAGTCATCTGACCATTTCCAAGCCTGAGTATACTTTCAATTTACCTACAAGAGTGGCATGCACAAATCACAAGGTGGCGGTATTTTTATCTTATTAAACTGACAGACAGTTACGTGTCTGTTCATCCAGTTTGGGCATCGGACTTGCTCCGGTTTTGTGTAGCTTATCTTATCGCATCCCACGTATCAGTGGGGCTTCCAGGAGTAGAGGAGCAGTGGGATGATTCCCTTTTGTTGTATCACTCTTATAGCCAAGGTTTAATTCATTTGATACCCCTCTGTCTTACTCTTTCTGCCTCTCATTTATTTAATTTTTTTTAAGCTGCAAAATGGAGCCCCCGTACCCTCTACACCCCTCCGTCGCCGCGCGCGTCCACCCCGAATACGCCGCTTTCTACAACAAATACATCATCGACAAGCAGCAAGTACATCTACAACCTGTCTCTGCATCGCGCGTCGGCGGCGTGATCATCCCCGGTGGAGGGCCCATATTGCCTGTGGGCAAAACCGAGGATATTTCCATTGAGCGAGTCGCTACAAAGGATGATGCTGCTGAAGATGCTGGATCGGTAAAAGTCCGTGTATTCACGCCCGAGGGATCCCCCCCTTCGGCGAGCGGCTGGAGTGTATTTTTGTATTTTCATGGCGGAGGTTGGGTTTTGGGCAATATTGATACGGAGAATACCGTGTGCTCGCATATTTGTGCGCGGGCTGGGGTGGTTGTGGTCAGCGTTGATTATCGGTATGTTCCTCCTACAAACCCGTCAAATGGTTGTTTTTGGACCAAGGTATTGATGATAGATAGTCTCGCTCCAGAGAACCCATTCCCCGCCGCCGTCCTCGACTGCTGGGAAGCTCTGCTCTGGCTACACTCCCCCTCGACCATTGCCAACCTGCGCATCAACACGCGCAGCCTGTCCATCGGCGGCTCATCTGCCGGCGGAAACCTGGCAGCCGTGCTCACACACAAAGCGCTTCTCGAGCAACCAGACACCATCAACTTCACAAAACAAATCCTAATTGTGCCCGTCACCGACAACACAGCAACCGTCGAAACAAACTGGTCGTGGAAGGAATTCGAGCATACGCCGGCCTTACCGGCGCCCAAGATGATGTGGTACCGAAACCATTATCTGCCAGACACAAAAGAATGGCAGAACCCGGAGGCGTCGCCCCTCCTGTATCCGAATGAAGACGGCCACTGGCGCAAATTGCCGTCGGCGGTGGTGGTAGTTGGGGAGTTGGATGTGTTGAGAGGAGAAGGGGAGGCGTATGCGGAGAAATTGGAGGAGAATGGGGTTGATGCTGCGGTGCATGTTATGAAGGGTATGCCGCATCCGTTTCTGGCGATGGATGGTGTCTTGCAGGCCGGTAAGGATGCGATTACGCATATGGTTGAGGGGGTGAAAAGTACTCTATAAATCTTTGTCAATAGATGGCATCAGTATGAGACTAGTAGATAAGATGTAGATATGTATCAATTGACAAGGCTATCAATCGGATCCTAGGTACATGGTTTTAAAAAACTTCAAGAACTTTAACAAGGCGAACAATGCAGAAAGAAAAAGAGGTCCGGCCGTAATCATTCATGTCATGTTCTGCGTCCTGTACTGGTTCCGCCACGCCTCGCCAGTCGTCGGCGGCGTAGGCAACGGCCCTGACGGCGGCGGAGCAGCAGCGCCCATGGGCAGCGTCGCAGTGTGCAGTCCACTCTGATGCGTCGAGCTCAGCGTGCGCGGGAAATGCGGTCGCGAGGGCGCGTCGACTGCAGAGCGTGGCTCGCCCGTGTAGCTGCGCATCGGCCGGGTTCGTTCACGCGAGTCGTCGCCTTCCAGAGACAAGCCCTCGAGCGACAGAAACGGCGCTTGTCGGGAGGAGCTGTGCGAGGAATTGGACGTGTGATGGCCGCTGTGGTTGTTGTGACTGCTGTGGCTGGCGTGGTTATAACCGATATGTGGTGGCTGCGGCGATGGCTGGCGGTGTTTGTTGGCCGATGGGATATCGTTTCTCACCGGAATTTCGCCAAATGTCGGCGTCCCGTGTGAGGGCGCATGCGAGGATTGAGTAGATATAGCAGTGCGTGGCGTGTTGCGTGCTGGGTCTGGCGACGAGCTGCGCGAGGTGGCCTCTTTCAGAGACGCTGGCGCTGGAGGATCCAGATACGAGTGCCGGTCTTGTGCGTGCATCATCTTGCGAGCCCATTTCTGCATATCCACTGGCGTCCGCTTGGCCGCTTGCAAAAAGGCGTCTTTGTCCTGGGAATAGTTAGTAAACACAACACTACACGGAAAAATAGTAGAGACGTACGTAGAGCTCGCGCGGCGTCGGCCGCTCGTCCGGCTTCTTCAGCAGACACTTGGCCACCAGGTCATGCAAGATCGGAGGAAACGCATCGCTCTTGGGCAGCTTTGGCGCCGGTTCATGCACAATCTGCTGCAACAAGTCCAAAATGCCCATCGGTCCTGCGCTCGCCCGGTCGCCCGCTGCAGCTTCATTCGAGTCAAACGGAAACCGTCCCACTGCCAGCTCCATCACCGTCAGTCCAACACTCCACACGTCAGATCGCACAGTATACGCGCCGCCCTGAATACGCTCGGGTGCCATGTACGTGGATGTGCCGACAAACGTGTCCGCGACCGAATTCACCGTCTCGGTGGCGACGCCAAAGTCACACAGCTTGATGTTTCCTCGCGAGTTGACCAGCACGTTCGACGGTTTGATGTCGCGGTGCATGATCCGGTGGGTTTCATAGAGGTACACCAGTCCGGCCAGGATCGATTCTGTAATCTTGCCCAGCACGTCGATGCGCACGGGTCCGAATTCTTTCGAGATGCGGTCAAGAGATCTGTCACCATTAGTATGATCCCTGAACTTTCGAACACACCACGCACCCGCAGTCCATGTACTCCATGCACAATGTGATATCCCGGGACTCGTTCTGGAACGCTCCGTAAAATGTGACAATGTTGGGCGAGTTGCAGTCATGGCCGACCTGCAGCTCTCGAATGATTTGCTTGCGGACATTTTCTTTGGCATCGACTCGGATGATCTAAATAATCAGTATGAAAGACCCTTCCTGACGAGGAACAAAAGGGAATACCTTTCTCGCCATGACCACCTTCGTCGTGGCATGCATCACCTTTGCAACGGTCCCGCCATTCCCGGCACCAACCTCCTTCAGCGTGATCAGGTCCTCGCTCCGCAGATCGAGCTTGAACTCGAGACCGATTTCCAGCGTGTCTGAGCGGTTGGACTCTGCATTGCCCGCAGCGCCAGGCGCCTGGGCATCTTGATCTGACGGTTTCGCGGCCGTTTTGGGAGCTCCGTTCAAGGCAAGGCCCTTGACGTTCTTGCGTTTCATAGTACGCGGCTTGAACGGGTCCGCCATGGCTGCGTATTGTGCAAGAAATCGACAAACAGACCGAGAAAAAAAGAAAATCGGTCGAGAATAGGGGGACGTCGTTGCAGCTTTATCAGGTTTATCGGGCTGCGGCGGGGAACCTGGGCCTGACGTGGTATTGTGCTGTTAGGCTCGTGCAAAAGTCGAACGTCCACAGCAGCGCTTCCCGGTGTTCGATGAGCGGCAGTTACAGAAATCGCATTCTAGGAAAAAAGCAACAAAACGATGGGCGAGGACGGGTGTTTGGCAAGAGTCACCGTTTGTCGTGACTCCTCAGGACTGAGGACGACAACAGGAGGTGATTGAGTGCAGCGGGGCCAATCAGCGCGCTTGGGGCGGCGAGCTGGGCGCGCCAAATCAGCGGCGCTAAGCGGACTGGACAATAAGAAGATCTTGATAATAATAGAATAATATAAATGGCAAATGCCACTGCATAATAGCCTGGCGAGTAACACGCTGCCTGCACCCACTAGCAATCAATAGTTGAATAGCCAGTGGAGTTGGGGCACAGTTCGCAGCCAAACAGCGTGCGCCGCCGAGCCTGAAACCGGCGCTGGTCAGGAGAGGCCACTGGCTGGTCATACGCTCGTGAATCAGTCAATAATTTAATTTGCGTTGCACGGGTGCGAAGATTGCACAAGAATCCTCCGTACTCGCCTTGCATTAGTAGACTTAGTAGTAGTTGTCTTATGCATTCCTATTGAGAATAAAACAAAGAAGTATAGGGCCGCAGTCACGTGGACCCTGCCAAGACTCGCAGCCCTCCGTCATATCACGTGATATACAAATGCGCCACACTTATTCCCGTTCAGGCGGCTGTGGCTGGCGCCGCGTTTTTGTTGCCGAGCGCAAGATCGCGGCTGCTGCTCCAGCCTCCTTCACGACCAGCTGTTTGTTCCCCCCATTCGGTTGCTGCCTCGTCGCTTTGTCGCTGCTTTGTCCGAGTCTGTGACTGTAGCTTCTGCGCACCTCATTTCACTTACTGCCTGCCATCTCGACCTAGCACAACCGCCATCATGAGCACCAGGGACCTGATCGAAGGCGAGGCCATGTTGGACGACGAGGAGAACGATGAGGAATTCGACGAGGAAACCGGCGAGCCTCTGCATGGTCCTTCTACAGGACAAGGTCCCTCGTACGACGACTCGAGTGAGGAAGATGATGAGGAGGAGGACGACGAAGAAGCTGCTCGCGCGGTATGTATTTTAAGAAGCCTATTCCGTCGTGTCTAACAAACTAATTCCACCAGGTTCGGGAAGGCTTTATTGTCGATGAAGATGAAGAAATCGAAGAACGAGCCGAACGTCGCCGAGAACGGAAAAAGCGCCGCCGAGAAGAGCGCGAGCGTGACGATGTCCACCTCGACCAGGAAGATCTCGATCTCATCGGCGAGCAAAACCCAAATTTCAAACCCCCGACCACAGAAGTAGGCGCCAATTTCCAGTTCATAATACATGTCTAACAATTACAACCACAGTCAAAGTTCAAACGCCTAAAGAGAGGCCACAAGGCCGACCGCCCCACCGATGTCTTCAACTGGGACGAAGAGGAAGAAGCCGACTATAGCAGAGCCGGTCGCCGCCGTGAGGATGAGATGGAGGGTTTCATTGAAGAAGACGAGTTCTCCGATGAAGAGCGCCAGCGCATGGAAGACGATGAAGAAATTGCCCGTCCCGTTCGAAAGGGTATTTCCGGCCTTGCCATCACCGAAGCCACTGGTCTGGACGAAAACTCTCTCGAAGATATGCGCGCCGCCTTTGGAGACGGCACCGACTACCTCTTCGCCCTCGAAATGGAAGAAGATGAGGAAGAGCAACAAGAAGAAGAGGAGAAACGCCTCGATCTGAAGGACGTCTTTGAACCGACCTTGCTGGCTGAGAAAATGTTGACGGACGAAGACAACGAGATTCGTTTCACAGATGAGCCAGAACGCCATCAAATTGCGCGAAAGCCGTACAAGGGCCTTGTTCTTACCGATGACGAATTCCGGGAGGAAGCTATTTGGATATCTAATTTGATGCTACTGAGAAAGCAGCATATCATCGAAGATAATTTACAAGAGCCGTTTCAGCGCGCTGTTGCGAAAGTGTTGGAATTTATGGTTACCGACGACTTTGAAGTCCCCTTTATCTTCCAGCACCGCAAAGACTACCTAATTCACGCTGCCAAAGTTCCCTCATCACCGGATCCAGGTAACCCCGACGCACCGGAATTTGTGGTTAGGGCACAAAAGCTGTTGAATATGAACGACCTGTGGGATATTTTCGAGCACGATCTCAAATTCCGCGCTTACATCGACAAACGACATACCCTGCAAAAGACCTACCACAAACTCCAGGAGATGAATGTTGACGACGAAATCGTCGACGAGATGCTTTCCTCTGCGACAACCATGGAGGAGTTGCAGGATATCCAAGAGTACATGCACTTCCAGTATGGTCCTCAGATCAAAGACATCTCTCTCGCATCGGATGAAACAAACGGGGATGTCGATGGAGAAGCCAATGGCCAAACCAATGGTCAAACCACACAACGACGGAAAGCAGGTGCCAACACTCTTTTCGAGAGAATCCGCAAAAGCAGTGTTTATCACCTTGTTCGTGCCTTTGGTATCACTGCAGACGCCTTTGCGCAAGCTGTCTCCCAAAATCGCCGTGGACAGTACGCCGAGGATCCTGAGAAGCGGCCCGAAGAAATTGCAGACGATGTTTTGGATACTGACTACTCCAACTCGACAAGTGCGCTTCGTGCTGCCAAGGCCATGTTTATCGAAGAACTGGTCTTAAACCCTAGAATGCGCAAGGTCATCCGCGAGCAATGTTACAGAAACGGTGTTGTAGACTGCTTTCGGACAGAAAAAGGTCTGCGACGAATCGATGAACAACACCCGTATTATGAGTTCAAGTACTTGCGTGACCAGCAACTCACAGACATTGCGCGGCGTCCCGAACTGTTCTTAAGCATGTTGAAAGCCGAGGAAGAAGGTTTGGTCAATGTCAAAGTGACCTTCCAGAATTTTGAGCGGTACCGACAAAGCTTGTACAGCCACATTGAATCGGACAGCCAGAGCGATGTGGCCGATGCCTGGAACCAAGAGCGACGCGAGGTTCTTGATGCTGCACTTGGCAGGCTACTGAAGTTGATGACTCGCAGCGTGAAGGAGAACATCCGACAGAATTGTGAGAACAATGTTGCCAAAGATCTCCGCGAAGTTTTCTCGAACAAGCTGGATCAGGCGCCATACAAACCAAAAGGCATGGTTCTGGGTACCGTACCCCGAGTGCTCGCCTTTTCCAACGGCGATGCCCCAGTCGGCGGCGACCACTTTATCCACTGGACATGGGTTGAGGAAGAAGGCCGACCACAAGAGCATGGAAAATTCGCAAAACTACAGCTAGGCGATCCCGAACGCGGTGTTCCAGACGGTGTAGACGTTGCTGCATTCGTCGCCCTGGTTCGTCGTCGCGTTCCCGATGTCATTGCGGTATCTGGTCGATCACCTGAAACGCGCAAGCTCTACAAGTTACTGTCTGATATTATCGACCACAAGGATCTTCGGACTGCCCCTTATTCCGTGGGTGAGGGTAAGGAAGCGAAAGAGATTACTGATCGGCTGGAGGTTGTCATGGTGAACGATGAAACTGCCCAGCTATATGCCCACAGCCCAAGGGCCAGCAACGATTTCCCAGTCAAGGCAGACTGGCTTACGTCTTATTGCTGTGGTATTGCCCGGTACCTGCAAAACCCGCTGAAAGAATATGCAGCGCTCGGAAAAGATTTGGTGTCTATCCAGTTTATCCCCGGTCAACGATATCTTGCCGAAGAGGCCGTCATGAAACAGCTGGAGAGTGCACTCGTTGACATGGTCAACCTTTGTGGCGTTGACATCAACGATGCCGTGAGTGATGTCGGAGCGCAAAACCTCTTGCAATATGTATGTGGTCTAGGACCTCGAAAGGCGTCACATCTGGTCAAGATTGTCAATATGAACGGCGGCATTGTCAACAACCGTGTCGAGCTGCTCGGAGTTGAAGCACAGTACCCAGCTATGGGAGTCAAAGTGTGGAATAACTGCGCCAGCTTCCTGTACCTGGATTGGGAGAATGTCGAAACCGACGCTGATCCGCTGGACAACACTCGAGTGCACCCTGAAGACTACGATATCGCCCGCAAGATGGCTGCTGATGCGCTGGAGCTCGACGAGGAGGATATCAAAGCAGAAACCGACGAATCCGGCCCCGGTGCAATTGTTCGCAAGCTTCTCAAGGATGACCTCCAGGACCGTGTCAACGATTTGATCCTTGAAGAATATGCCGAACAACTCGAAAAGAATCTGAACCAGCGCAAGCGAGCTACACTGGAAACTATCCGAGCCGAGCTGCAGCAACCGTATGAGGAGCTGCGGAAGCAATTTGTCTTCCCGAGCACGGATGAAATTTTTACAATGTTGACAGGTGAAACCAATGAGACCCTAGCAGATGGCATGATTGTGTCGATGTCTATCAAACGAATCGCCCCAGACAACATCCAGGGCAAGCTTGACTGTGGTGTGGAGGTTTTGGTTCCCGAGTCAGATATCACCGACAGACATGATATTCCGCCCAGGGCTCTTTTCCAGATCCACCAATCTGTGCAGGGCAAGATTCTCTACCTGAATAAGAAGACTTTTACCTGTAATATGAGTCTCCTTGAAGAAAAGGTCAGCCGAGGTTATCAGCGACCCATTGAGCGGCCCCGTGGTGAATGGGACCACCGACAGGAGCAAGAGGACCGGGACTTGCTGCAAGAAAAGACCAAGACTGAAAGCCGTTTTGTCCGTGTAATCAAACATCCTTTGTTCAGAGCTTACAACTCCAAGCAAGCAGAAGAGTATCTGGGTGGACAGAATCGGGGCGACTGCGTGATCAGACCGTCTTCCAAGGGACCTGACCACCTTACAGTGACGTGGAAAGTATCTGATGGTGTATACCAGCATATTGATGTTCTGGAGCTGGACAAGGAGAATGAATATTCTGTCGGCCGGATTCTGAAAATTGGCGGGAAATACACGTACAGCGATCTGGACGAGTTGATTGTCAGCCACGTGCAGACAATGGCGAGGAAGGTAGACGAGATGATGGCGCATGAAAAATACCAAAACGGCACCCGAGCCGACACCGGTATGTTTAATTATAGCAACTTATTTTCACGCAAACTAACAGTTCTTAGAAAAATGGCTTACAACGTACACCATGGCCAACCCCAAGCGCTCCGTCTATGCTTTTTGCATCAACCCGAAATACCCAGGCTATTTTTTCCTCTGCTTCAAGGCCGGGCAGAACGCCGACCTGCAGAGCTGGAATGTCAAAGTTATCCCTCAGGGCTATGAGCTCCAGCGCAACCCGTACCCGGATATGCGCGCGCTGTGCAATGGTTTTAAGCTGCTTTTTACTAATATGCAGGTTGGCCGGGTTGGTCAGAGCATGCCGCGGAGGTGATCCGTTTTTTATAATTTTTATTTTCTGTTATTTTATAAATTTGGACAGTTGGGTTTTGGTTTTGCATAGGCGATTTTATTATATTGTATTTCTAGCTTTTTTTTTTTTGTTATTTGAACAAAAGGGCAGTATAGTTGAGGATAATCAATTCTATTTGAGATAATCATTCAATGTTACATTACTGAAATAAGAATGTGTCAATAGTCAGTTCTTATGTAAATGTTATCCAACGCTCCTCTCTCTACATGTATAAAAGGCCTTTGACTTCCCCTGATCACATCCATCGATGTAGCACGAGTACACATGATGTATACACATGTGCCACGTCCCGTTTACTACATGTAGATTAGACAAATCCAATTTCCATTGGTCCTGTTTTGAACAGGGCTGATACTCAATCAATGCATCTTTCCGTGTCAAGATCCGTGATCGATATACATGTAGTATACATGCCTCCTTCCCCCGTAGCACGTAGGGTGTAACGCGTAACGAGAAAACGGTTTATCTACGAGGGAATCCTCTTCCATCAATTCTTTTTTTTTTTTCCCTTTTTTTTTTCCCTTGAGAAGGGTTCCCACTGCACGTGATACAGAAAAAGATTACTTCGAATCAAATCAAAATGGACATCCAAGACTTTGACTACCTCGGAAAACACATCCTGACCCAGCCCCAAAAAGGACCTCCGCCTACTTTTCTGTCGCTGCCTCGCAAAATCCGAGACTGTGTTTACGATTACTACTTCCTACAATCCTTTCCCTACAACCCAGAACCAGAAAGCAGCGACAGCAAAATCAACGAACCCACCGCCATAATAACATCTCCGTCTACCTACAACCCATCCATCCAACTCCTCTTCACCACCCGGCAAATCCACAGCGAAAGCCGCGCTGTATTCTACGACGCACACTTCAAAACCATCTTCTTCGCGCCTGACACACCACATGCAGCATACACGCTCATCACAGGTCTTGCGCAGCGCCACGTCGACTCATGCCGCGGTCAGGTTCTTGTTCATCCAAGCACGCATGCATCATCAACGGGACTAAAAGTTGTCTCGGGGTATCGAAACATCGACATCGCTGTAGACAGTACTTGGGGAGGGTATGGGTGTTTTGTATCTGTGGATTATTTGGAGCTGGGGCTGGGGGATTGTGAGGGGCAGGAACATGTTTTGTTTGCAGCAGCAGCAGCAGCAGCGCCGGAGGATGAGAAAAGGGGAATGGCGATGATGATGATGATGAATGTGGAGAGGTATTTGTGTGGTTTGGATTGGCATTTGAGAATTACCACGACTTCCTGTCAGCAGAAAGAAGATGGGTTGGATGAGAAAGGAGGGGTGCTGTTGACTGGGTATATTGGCGTGTTGAATTGTCTGTGCAGTCAAGAAGTGCCGAAACTAAGAATTCAGGTGACGAGGAAGGTGTTGAAGAATATTGGGTCGAGGTTTCGGGAAATTTCGTAGTTATCAAACAAAAAATTCATGTGTCAATATTCAAAATGTTATGTCAACTGGGATATAAACTATATACCAAAATAGGAAATTTTGGAAAGTTGCTGTCTTCATAGTCACTAATTGATCAGTCAAACAGTAGAGTGAAGATAATTGCTGCCTATATACCATCGCTTATGCAACAAATATATGAAAGGGTATAGACTCGAAGATGAAAAAATCACAGCTTGAAAATAGGAGTCACCCCAGACCACCCCTCCTTGGCTCGCTCCTCCCAATACCCATCCTTGCCCGTCTTGAGCTTCCAGACAACTTCGCCACCACCAGACTCGGGGACATTGGAGAACCACCGTGGACGATACACGCCGCCGTTTTCTTCGAGTTCGCGGCGTCGTTCACGCTGCTTCTCTTCTAATTGGGCTTTGAGGTCCTCGGCTGTGTCCACATCGCCGTCTTCAAGCGCGCGCTGGTCGGGACGTAGTCGAGAGTCTGTCGGGGGTAGCTTGTCTTGTTCGATTGGCGTGGTTTCATTCAGAGACGCTGCAAATGCAGGGAATCCGTATCGTTTGGCGGCTTCGTCAATTAGAGGTCCCGCTGTCCAGATGGTCTTGTTCGTGACTGATCCGTGCTCTGTAAGCTGTAGCGAGCTGGTCCATGTCCCCGACAAGCCGAGTGGCAGTTCGTGGCCGTGAATATCGTATGCTTTGACGGTGATCTCTTCGCTACGGCCTGAAAACATGCCTCCGGCTTTGAATGTGGCGATACTTTTCTGTCCCGTTGTCTCGTTAAACACGCTCATCTCTCCCACAGGCTCGACGTATTTCTCTCCTGCAATGATATTCCGCAGGAATGAAGTCGCATTGCCCCAGCTAAAACGATCCCCGCTCGCATGGAGACTCAGTCGTGTCTTGCCGTCCGTGTTGATCTCTGATGATTTGCCCCAGAATTTTTGCGTCGGCATGGGAGATTGCGTCAAGCTCCAGTCTCTGCCGTCAGCCTGGTAGGCCAGCTGCACAGGTCGATGCGAGACCTTTTCAGCAATCATTCTGAAGCCCCGGTCTTCGCGAACCATTTCAAAAGTCTCCCCGAGAAGCGGATTGAATGGCTTTCGGAGTGCGCGTTCCTTTACTCGATTACTCGACAAGCTGGACAGAGCAAATGCTGTAACATAAATCAACCGTTCTACCACGTCGGTTGCAGCAGCGGCTTTATCAAGAAGAGCCGAGTACTCCATACATTCCGAAGCTCGCTGAAGCAGCGAAAGAGGCTCGTTGGCTGACACGGGCATGGAAACTGTCGACAGATCCTTGCCTACGTTCTTGCGCAAGAACCCAATCAGACTGGGTGGCGGCATAACAGGAGCTGGGACAGTCTTCCGCCGCGCTACCTTGTCAAGTGGCAGAGGAGTCAAGGATTTTGGTTTAACCGGAAACAAAACTGCAGAGGCACTCTCGCTGGGAACACCTTTTCGCGTGTGATCTTCGCCTTCACTAGCTGTGGAGGCAGCGTCATCTTCCTCGTCTTCAAGCTCCGCCTCAACATCCGAGTCGTGCTGAATGGTAAGAAGAGGGGACGACGGGCCAGCCTCGGCATCAAAGAACTCTTGCGAAATGTCTGACTCTATACTGAGTCTCGAACTTGACACTGCAGTGGGAGGGTGTCGTCGCTGTTTGCTTTCTGCAATCAACCCAGAGAACTCGGAAACAACCTTGTCGAGATCGCCAAGGAGCGCCATGAGATGATCGTGGATTTCATCGTCGTGATCCGGGTGACTAATGATACTTCTCGGCTTTTGTTCAGGCACGATCGAAGCATCGCTCGCAGGACTTGGCGCGGCCAGGCCGTTGTTGCGTTTGGCCATGCTGGGTGCACTGCTCTTGCGTTTCCAAAAAGATGGCCGCTTTTGCTGCGACCCAAAATAGTCGTCTCCGTTTTGGGTTGGATCGACTGGACTAGCTTGCGGACTGGGTGAGCGTCGTCGGTCAGGCACGGTCGTCGGGGCGGATGAAAGATATTTAGGGTCTGTATCCTTGGCCAAGCGTCGTACGGCGTCTCTCGACCCAGACACTTTACTGACCAGACTCTCGATCTGCTCCCACTCGCGTTCCTCGGCTGGGTTTGGCAGGTGGCGGTTCATCGAGTTCGTAGGAGTACGCAGAATAGGTGACATGAGAGAGAGGCCCTTGTCCTCCTTTGTTTGTTTGGAAGCCTTTTCCAATGCATTGCGCCAGGCCGCAAAATCCTGGGCATTGCTTGCCCGGAGATGCCATATCTCTGCACCAGAATCGACCGAGATCTCGCGCGAAGCCGCGTTGGCGGCTACTGCTGCCAGCTGGAGGGGAATGGCACCCCGCAAGGCAGAAGAGTTGCGATCGTGGTAGTAGGATAGGGTTGACGATGTGTAATCGAGCGAGAAGAAGCGGCGCGCCCAGCCCTGGTGTCGCTTGCGGCGTCTCTTTTGTAAAACGCCGGTGTGCAGCAATGCGGACGCGCCGTTGGCAGAAGAAGAGCTCTGGGGACGTTTTGAAGCTGCCTTTCCACCTGACACAGAGCGCCCCTTTGCCGGTCGCAGCTCGTCCGTCGAGCCGGTGTTTGCCGGGCGAAGCTTTGGCGAGCCGCGAGCGCCGGTGCCACCCACGGTGCTGAGTGAGTGCGAGTGGTGAGCCTGGTGTACGGATTGCGGCGGCGTAGCGGTTGGGTATGTCACGAGCACGAAGGTGGCCATCTTGCCGGTCGTCTTGGAAAAAGTGTTGTCAAAAATCAGCGCATAGTTGCCCCCTTCGTGCAGCGACACGCCGTAGGTGCCCTGGGAGATCTTGTCGGCCTCGCATTTTCCCACCCATTGAATCGGCTTCAAACCGGCGCCGCGCAGCTTGTCAATTATGGCGGAAGCTTCGGACGAGAACTCTGTATTTTGCGCATCGGACGGGGCGACAGCGCCAGGCTGGCCAAGGTGCTTGAAGATGCCAAAGTTGAGTGATTTCTTGTGCGGCTGAAGACTCCAGGAGATGGTGTGGTCGCCCTTGACGCTGACCCATCGCACGAGGTAGGACTGGCGACGTCAGCTTTCTTCAATGTTTTCCGGTTCACGCCGAAGCTTCAGCAGAATAAGAGTTCAGGCAGTTTTGTGGTTTCCTACCTTGCTGTGGATCTCAAGCTCTTCCATTCCCGCCATGATGGTCAGTCGCGGTCTGCCAGGGGTGGCGGCCTGGCAAGGGAGAAAGAAGAATTAACGAAGATGACAGTTTGCAGGAGGATAAAGAGGGCGAGGACGAGGGATAAGATGGCGACGAAGACGAGGATGGTTTGTAAGGGTGTTTGTTTGTTGTTGGTCGAAGAACTTAAGGAGTCGAGGTGGCCACGCGGACCCGAGCGGAAGGGCAAATAATTTACTAAATGGAAGCTGCGGCAAGTTCGACCTTCAACAACAACAAGAAGAAGAATCTCTACTCCTGCATCAGCGCTTACAAGTCACAACACACGAGAACAACCGCGACTCCCGAGTCCCGAGTCCGGCATTAATAGGTAACAGACGATTCTCCTCGATGACGCTTCTCGCGCCAATCGTGTCTGGTGCCGTGACGTAGGGCGAGATTGTCCCCGCTCGGAGCCGAGGCTCTGTTCAGCTGGAACGACTTGTACCTTATGGACTGTGGTTTCCCAACAATCCGGATCGCATGCCTCTCGTCGAGTGCTGAATACAGTGAATAGCGTGTTCGCGATAGAGCTGGTGATCATTCATCACTGGTGGCCTCTGGCCGCTCCTCGTGACCGCTGGTCATCCCTGCCCGTCATCTCCTGGACCTGATCTCGGACAACAAAACACGGCCATCCATTCAACCATGTGTTTTCTCTCTCTGAAAGCCTAACGGGCTGTTCTCTGACTGGCCGACACTAAAAACGATGACCCAGAGGTTCCTGGAATCACAACCTCGGATGATTTCACGTGTCGCCCCAGCATTTCGCCATGTGGGGTTTGGGAAATGCTAATATGGATTTCGTCGTCTGAGCTGGACAATGGAGACGTGCTGTTAGATTGAATACAGACGGTCATTTAGACGCCGTGGGCTCATGCATTAACCAACAGGCTACAGCATTTTAAAACTAATATCAAAAGGTTGTTGTCGGTTTCCACTTCTACCGTACTATATGAGCAATACGGAATACCATCACTGTATCACTGACTTCGTTGTGTCCGGCAACTAATGATCAGCAATATACGAGAGCCATTCAAATGAACCCATAGCTATCTAATGCTTGTCTTTGTTGTGGTCATATCTATGGTCCATTCTCAACTATATGCACGCTATAATCTACAGCAAAGACCTTTGTGGGTAACTATCCCGCAAACTCATGCTTTGGCTGACCGCGGGCATCCCCCGGTTTGAATTTAAACATATGCCCTCCTTCATCATCCGGCATTTCTCTCTTGCCTCTCCATTTGCCGCTAGCCAGGAAAATAATGTCGTAGTTCTTCCCTCCCCAGGCCGTGCAGGCAGGATTGCGCGCTGTGAATGTGATGTCCTTTAAATGTCGGCCCTCCGGAGTAAAAACCATGACGCGGTTGGAATCGAACATGGCGATCCATAGATTGCCGGTTGTGCTGTATAACTTAGTATCACTCCTTTGAATTCATAAGGTTATAGACATACTCAACAACCATCCCGTCTGGCTCGCCAAAGGAGTCTCGGCGGTCGATCAATAGACGCTTGTTTGAGATGTTACCAGTCTCGAGGTCAAAGTCGTATGCATAAACGACCATGGCGACAGAGTCATGGAAGTAGACTACCTACAAGTCAAACACACACTCACAGACACAAAAACGAGAGAGACTTACAAGTCTTGTTATCCGGACTCCATCCCAGCCCATTCCCGCAAATCACCCCATCTTCAATCATCAAATGCAAGCTCCCATCCGGATCATACCGCCACAGACGGCCCTTGGGTGTGCCATAGCTCGCCGGAAGCTGATTCGGACCATAACTCATCGCCTTCTTGTCGATTTCAGCGAGCCAGAACCGGCCCTTGGCGTCGACGCCGCCATCGTTGAAACGCAGGTTATCGCGCTGGTCAGTCGGGATAATCTCCTTGACTACTTCCAGCTTGCCAGTGGCTTCGTCGATAAAACACACGCCTTGGTAGTAAGCAGCGATATAACTACCGGGTTTGTCCTTGCGGAAGAACTGCACCGTCACGCTGTCTTCCAAATGCAGCACGCGCGCCTCACCCACCGCGTCGCCTGTGTCTGGGTCGACTTTGAGAATGTACAGCTCGGCAGGCTCGGCGAGGCAGTCGACCCAGTGCAAGGTAGAGTCGCTGGCGCGATAGATCGGGGCTTCGCCGAGAATCATCTGCCCTTTGGGGCAGTAGTAGAACGGCTTTCCGCCGGAGATGACTTGGAGGCCGGCCATTCTGGGCAAGTTTTTAGATGTTCAATAAAACCTGAAGGCTTTCTGCAGAGACGGAGACTTGCAAGAGAACATTTGAAATATCTCAAGGTGTATCAGGTGTTTTCAAGAATGATAACATCCCGCGCAAAGAGGAGCTTCCCCGGACATCGATATCGCATCCCGCGCAGGCCCCGCCGCGATAAGCCAAGATAAGCCGCGACAGGGCGAGATATGCCCTTTGCCTGACTCGTTTGCGAGTCGTCTGCGCGTATATGTACCGCCGGGTCAGGTCATCCACCTGGTGGGATTTCCGCTTGTGTGGAAGTACAAGTGAAGTGAAGTAGATTGAATTGTGACGAGGAAACACCATGTCAGAACCAAGCTCATCCGGCTGGGCCAGGACCAAACATGCCCTGACCTCCTGGTCGGCATTCCACGATGCGCTTCGCCTGAAAAGCGCATCGTCAATGCTTGCCAACGAGGACTTGCTGCCGTCTCCACCAGAGCGGCAGACGTGGACCGTGTGGAACTTTTTTGCTTATTGGTAAGTGATGTGTTGAAAGTTGAAACTTGCTGGCAAGTGCTGACAGCCCTAGGTGGAGCGAGTCCTGGGCCGTGTCGACCTGGAGTCTCGGATCGTCTCTGATTGCCTTGGGCGCGTCTGTTAGAGACGCTTTGCTGGTGATTCTGTTTGCCAATATTTTGTCTTCTGTAGTAATTGTGCTCAATGGCCGTGCTGCCGCGAGGTATCATGTTGGCTATCCGGTGCTGGCCCGCGTCACCTTTGGCATTTTTGGGTCTTATTTTTTTGTTGTACTACGGGCTATACTGGGTATTGTCTGGGGTATGTTTACTTTTGTATGACTTGGGCGTAGCTGACTGGAATAGGCGGCGTGCAGCTGTACTTTGAGGGCCAGTTCATCTCCATCTGCCTGCGGTGCATCTTTCCGAGCTGGACGAAGATTCCCAACAAGATCCCAGCTGTATGTTTTTATTTTCGCTATGAAAAAAAAAAAAGCCAAAGCTAACTTCTGTACAGAGCCAGGAAATCACGACGCAGGTCATGGTTGCCTTCTTCCTCGCCTTCGTCTTCACGCTTCCCCTGATGCTAATCCACACATCCAAAATCCGCCACCTATTCACTCTCAAAGCCTTGATATTCCCGCTCGCTGCACTCGGCGTGGTCTGCTGGGCAACAACAGCCAACGGCGGAGTCTCATCGGACACGCTGGTCGACGAGTCTGTACGCTCGTCACGCGCCGTGTTCGCATGGGGCATTGTCTCGCAGTTCAACTCGGTCATGGGCGCCAACTCTGCCTTACTCGTCACCGTTCCTGATCTGGCACGTTACTCCAAGACGAAAAACGCGCAGCTATACGGCCAGCTTCTGGGCTTGCCCATCGCGCAAACCATATGCGCCGCGTTTGGCGTCATCACCACCTCGGCCGTGCACAATATGTATGGCCAGCTGTACTGGAATCCGTACGATCTGCTAAATGCCGTGCTGGACCATTCCTATACGTCCAAGGCGCGCGCGGGCATCTTTTTTGCGGCGGCGTCGTTTGCGTTTGCGACGATGGGCACGTCGGTGGCGTGTAATATTGTGCCCTTTGCAGCTGACGTGACGTGTCTGGCGCCAAAGTATGTGAATATCATCCGCGGGCAGTTTATTTGTTTAATTGTTGCGTTTGCTATAGTTCCATGGTAAGTCTATCCCACTTTCTATCTGTTGAATACTCTTTCTGACCAGGAACAGGCGCATCGTCTCCTCGGCCAACGGGTTCCTCAGCTTCCTCGGCGGCTACTCCATTTTTCAAGGCTCTGTTGTTTCCATCATGACTGTTGATTATTTCTTCGTACGCAATGGCAATTTGTATCTGAGCGACATGTTTACCACCTCCCCGCTCGGCCGGTATTTTTATACTTATGGGGTCAATTTCCGTGGCATAGCCGCTTTTATTATTGGATTTGTGCTGCCATTGCCGGGCTTTATTGGCAGTTTCGGTACGACGAGTGTGAGTGCGGCGGCGACGCATATGTTTGATCTTGGTTGGTTGTTGAGTTATCTTGTCGGCGGAGCGTCGTATGCGGTGATCTGTTTTGTTACAGCAAGGAAAAGCATGGCAGAGAGCAAAGGGGCTGTGTTTGAAGGGAATGTGCCCCGGGTTATTGATACTGGGCTCGCGCATGATAGACTGGTGGTGGATGGGATGGAGATTGTGGTTGGAGTGCCGGCGAGAGAACAGGAGTATGAGCCTGAGCATCAGAACGTGTCTGTAGCCAAGGTTTGACCTATATGTATGTACATTTATACTGACTAATTGATGTATACATGTCCTATCCTGCCAGTGATTGATAGATATCCTACAAAAGATAGCTCGAATAATCAAACGCAGCCTCATACTCCGCCGTCCCATTCGCCACGCTCTGCAGCCCATTCCAACTAGACCCATCAATACCAACCTCATAATCCCAGTCCGAGTGCGGATCCTCATTTGGCAGAATCTGCCAGTAGAACCAGGGGATACCCGCCGCGCTGATCTGGTCTGCCCAGGTCTTGATATTGTTCTCGCGGGTACTTTCATCAAGCGGAGAGGACTGCGAGCATCGGTTGTTTTCAGAGTCAAAGTAGCAAGCACCCCATTCTTGGACAATGAGTTTCTTGTTGTTGGACTGTGCTTTGGTTACGTAGGGTTGCAGTTTGTCGGTGGCAAAATCGCCGGTGCCGTATGCGTGGATGGCGAGGATGTCTAGGCTGTCGCAGGTAAAGTAGGCATCGAGCAGAGAGTTATCCAGCCATGCGCCGCCGCCGGTGGTGACGAGGATGTCAGTGTTGCCGTTCAGATTGTCCTTGATGGCCGAGGCCATGGTGCATTGCCAGTTGGTCAACGCCGAGGGGTTTTCCTGCGAGTCATTAGCATCTGCCTATACCTTCCAAGGTTCTGAAAGATGTACCTGATCATGCATCGCCTCATTCTCCGCCTCAAACGCAAAGATATACTCTGAACTTTCCGCCCACGTCTTATTCGTATGCGGATTCACATGCTCCAGCACATGCTGAATCCGGTCCTTAAAGTACCCCATCGCATCACTGCTCGTATAAAAGTCACCCGTGCCGTACCATTGCCCATAGATATCCGGCGGCGTGGCCGATAGCGCGTTGTAACTGTGAATCGAAATCTGCAATTTTATGCCGTACCCATTGGCTTTTACCATCAAGTCGTCGTAGCGAGATAGCACGGTGTCGTCCCAGTTTCCGGGACTGCCGGATTCGAGGGACGGGAAGCTGTTGAGTTGGGTGCCTTTTTGGGATCCGGATTGGCCTTTTTTTTTTCGTCGTCAGCTCTTCTTCACTTCTTTTGAATCTCTATATGTTTTAGGGACGTACCGTCTAGCCACACGCGAAGCACCTTGATGCCAGCGCTCTGCAGGCCCTGGAACAGCGTCGTCGACTCATCGTCCGTCAGGCCAGCAGCGTAGTACAGGTTCGAGCCCGCAAAGGACTGCGCGGCGTGCGCCAGCGGAGCTGCCAGAAGCGCAGCGGCGAGGGAAAGAGACAGCTTCATTTTTGTTGTTCAATGTTGTTGAAGTAGATTTGATCTATTGACCCGAGCTGATTGTTCGAACATTGAAAACCCGGCGCGGACCATCCATATTTATATCCATGTCCACGAGAACACAGAGACCCCAGATGACAAGATGATAGGACCAGAGCCCTTTTTCGCCTGCGACAGCTCAGACTCCAGAGAGCCTCATGCAAAAAAGGATGAATATCATGAGAAATACAACACCGTTCCTGGACTAACTGGCTGATCATTTTCTGCTTTCAGCACGGAAAACACGGTCCGCACGAAAACCGGTTTAGCGCAGTGCCGGCGCTATCGCCCAGCTGGGAATATGCCCCCAAGAGCAAGCAGAATAATACATCCTGAGGATCGGCGCTTAAATAACGATCTGATCATCTCCATGCAACAAAATCGCACTAGAAACTTAGTAGAAAGTACTGGATGGAAAGCTTGTTGATGGATTGACAAGGGTGGCGTGTTTCATCGCAGACCTAAACTCTGAAAAGGGCTTGAAGGCGGCTGGATTCGTGGGGTGGACTATTTTTATCTGAGTAGTACTATATACTTTTCTGGCCCCGGCCATGGGGTTGCAATGGACTCTGGATGCCAACTTTGAGATTGAGTAATGAATAATGAATGATGAATACACAATAAATGACTCGTGTTCTTCGTGTATAAAATGTAGAATGTAACTAGAACTCGTGGTTATCACATGCTATAAAAAGACTGCATATATCGCCGACCATACTGGCAACTGCAAAGACTAGGCTTAAACTACTCGTCATCTTCCACTACCATTCGCCGAGTCGAGTTTCGAAACTTGGCCGCCTTCTTGTACCCCATGCGGTCCGCTGCTGGCCGCGTCGACTCGCGCAGCATGACCGGCAGACTGTTAAGGACCGCGCGGTTCCCCTGGTAGTAATGCTCCATGAACCCGCCCTGAAGAATACGTCGTAGCGCTGCCAACCGCAGCCACTTCCACCATCGGTCAATGTTCATCACCCCCTCGTTGCCGATCTTGACCTGGCGTTTGCTGCCGTAGTGCCGGTTTGTGTTGTGGTCGATTGCCGTGCTGAACATGGGCCCGCGTCGCGGGTTCTCGACCGTCGTGAGAATCGACGCAAAGTTGCTGTGCAGGCTCTTCTTGTCCCGTTTGCTGATTCGCTTGCCCGATACGGTCGCCAGAGAGGACAGCAATCGCTCGAGCTGCGGCGTGTTGTGGTACGCCGTGTATCGTTTGATGAGCCGTGGCCCGTCGCCCTGGGACGAGACCGATCCGTCATCGTCTTCTTCCGAAGAGCCTTGGTCGTCGTCGTCTTCTTGAGACGTGTAGCTCTTCTCATACAGCAGGGCAATGTTTTCCCCCGCTGCAATCTGCACGCTCGAGTCGCCGCTGTCGAGCTGATCTATAAACAATTCCACCGCCTCCTCGCTTTCGCCTTCGAGGTCGTCAATTTCCGTAGCGAGGAAGCCCCATTGCTGCAGCGCTGCAGTTACTGTCGCTGCGTCATCTGCGGCGTCAATCGAGCGCCCATCCGATGCGACAATGTCAAGAAAAAAGGTCATCTGGTCTAACTTGGCATCATCACTTGTCCCGCCAAAGTAGGTACATGTGCCGAGGCAGTAAATAGCTGCAGTCTTTATTGCTGTCGAAGTCGAGTCGCGAATCGTCCGGGTAAGCAGCGCCTCGACATTGTCATAAATCGTATCATCATAGGCCGTCACCGCAAGAAACTCAAGTGCCTTGAGCGCCAGAGTCGACTCGCGCACGCTCGTTTCATACTTGACGCTGCGCGAGAACGCCTCGAGCAGGTCCTGAACATGTGCGCGGATTTCCTCTTCGACGTAGTGGAATTTCGAGAGTCGGCAGAACGCCGACAGCGACTCCTCCCGGCCCTGCACACTGCTGCGCTTGCGGTCGAGGATATCGTGGATTCGGTCGGCCAGCTCCTCGGGCCATTCGCTGTTATCGGCCTCGGGGTTTTCAGCCAAGTCGTCGAGCGAAGTGGTACTGTGAGGGATCGAGGGTTAGCAAGATTCTTGCTGTGACGGAGGTGGCAACCAGATAAACTTTCAAGTGGCAGTGACATCATCCCGAGCCGCACATAACATTTTTGTAGTCAAAAATGGACAAAAAGAAAAAAAAAAAGAGAAAAAGAAAGAAAAGGGAAAAATACCTGTAAGCAGCCGTATCGTCACTCAGATCCCCATTGTCCTCATCGTCCGAGGGATACCGACTGGCAGCGCGCGACGACTGGCGCGAAGTCTGACGAGAATTCTGGGCTGAGCCAACCCGCGAGGGTTGCCGTGATGCCTCACGAGACAGGGCTTTGCGCGAGACTGTCTTGCCGCTTTCTAGCAGCGCCTGTCGACGGAGGTCATGCATGGTGGGAAAGATGTGTGATCAGAGGTATAAGTAAATAGATAAACAAGAGATAGATGAATCAAAAACAAAGGATTTGAAATCGATGGATATGATTATGTTGCCAGCCCACTAACTAGATAAGGTTGGGCAGCGTGCAATCGATAAGAAGCGTTACTATCCTATGGGCACTGCAGGTCTGTATAAAGCAAGTTCAGACGGATGGACACAGCACATTTCGATGGACAAGAACATCACAAAGAGAAAATTAGGAGTAAAGGAAATGGAAAGTGAGGCGAGGAGGAAGTGAGAGGAGAAAAAGAGCACAGCGAGGCAAGAGCCCAGGGAGTGGGACAGAAAGCGAGGCCCAAAGCGGTCAAGCACCTGCCGCGCCCGCGCTGTCTGGTTGGACAGCACGTCACGGTGGGGCGCAATCAATGCATGTGATTCGCCAAGTGCTGCTATTGACGCCCCCGCATTATTGTCTAGTATGTCTGCTGTTCACTATTACTGCGTATTGCTGTTTGTTATTCAGTGTGTATATTGATATGGATAAAAATACGATCTTAACTAGAATAGACGAGACAATTCCCCCGCATCTACGTATCTTGTTCCTACAGGCCAACAGCCTCGCTCGTGCCCCTCGCTACACACCAACAGCATCAAGGCGCTCAGCCCGCCCAATCAGGCGACCGCCAAATGCCCTGTCGGCTGACCTGGACCAATGCTATACACAATACATATTATTAAGCCTACGTAGCACTGCAGTACGTTCATGCATGCAAATCCACTGGATTGCGCACGCCCCAGAGCGCCGCGGTAACTAACTGATCGACACATGGAAAGGCAACAACCATTGAATACAATGTCCGAATGGGAGGAAGAGCAACAGCAACATCCGCAATCTAAAGAAACCCATATCGAGTAAACCGAATAAACCGTGCCACAAACTCCGAATGACCCAGTAGTAAGAGGGAAAAAAAAAAAAAAAACAAAAAAAAAAGAAAAGAAAAAACCAGACAATAAAAGACATCCCGAACCGTGACTCTGGCAGCGCGATATACTCAGCAAAGAGTCGATGCAACCAAAATCAATCTTAAAAACCATACATCGAAAATACCATCAAATAGTTTCTTTCCGACATGTAGGCAAAATGCACAGTCGATAAAAAGAAACTCGCCAAGGTCTCTAGTATATAACTAGGGGTTATAGCTATCGGATAACCATGCCCGGATTTGGCATCGGCCCTGGCGCAGGCGCGAGCTGGGGTGCTACTGGGGCTGGAGCAGGTGCCAGAGGCAAGCCTGGGGCTGCTACTGTAGATGCTTTGCCGCCGCGGCTGCTGGCTGTGCTGCCACTGACGCCGCCGCCGCGACCACCACCACTGCCCCCACGGCCAGAGACGTTGACCACACGTAGATCCCCTTTGTCGTCCGCCTGCTGCTGTCGTGCTTTGTTGGTTCGCGGCTTGCGAGTCAAGCTTCCACCACGAGAACCAGGCCCACGAATAGGCAGTCCGGTGTCTGGCGAGATTGGGATATTCGACGGAATAGGAACATGAAGTTGTCCACCGCGCCTCACGCCACCACGACCACGGCCACGGCCGCGTTTGATCGTCCCATCCGCTCTGTGAGAATAGCGTCAGCAAAGAGAGCCACATATTTCGTACGGATAAATACCTTTCTACTTGGATCTTCTCGCCTTCAGCAATGAGAGGTCCACTATACACGAAGAAACCGTCTTTGCTGGCAGCGGCCTGCTCTTGCCAAACCATTTCGCTGTCATCCACAAAAGGATCGTCACGATCGTAGTCTTCCATCTTCTTCCTGCGTCGCTTTTTCTTTCCGTCTCCTTTCTCTTCAGCACCTGTCAACTCTGTCCCACCCATAGCTACGTCGCCATCAACATCACTCTCGCGGTCGATATCCACGCTGGCATCTTCATCCGCACTCTCACGAGCCGCTCCCCCCTTCTCGTTCTTCTCTAGAGCCGCTCCCGCTGCAGCTACCCGAGCCAGCCGTTCTTTCTGTGCTGCCAGTCGTGGGTGTAGTGCGGCAAACCCGTATTTTTCCTCAGCTAAGCGTGCAAAACTTATAATCTGATTGTTTTGACCCGCAAGTGGCACATGTAAGACAATATTGGGCGCGGTCTTGGACGCGCTCGAGGAGCTGTCATCCACTCCAAACAGTGCCCCTGTAATAAGTCCAGATCCCTGTGGTAAGGGAGGAGGGGCATCCTTGGCTGCACGTGCGGGCTTCGGAGACGGTGCGCTTGAGCCTGTTGGCGTACCCTTCTCTTTCTTAGACGCTTTCGTGGCCTTTGCAAGCGGGGCACTCGTAGGCTCCGAGTCAATTTCCATTGCAACTGGTTGTTGAAGGAGAGTTGTTTTTTCGCTAGGCTTTATGATCTGCTGAGGAACCCCTTGAGCCGGCTGCTCTTGCTGAGGCGGCGAATACTGCGGCCGAGACGCTGCTGGCTGGGCTTGCTGTGGAGGCAATTGCTGAGGAGGAGGATGAGGGGCCGGTGGTTGATGTGGCGTTTGCTGTTGCTGCTGTAGGTGCAATTGCTGTGAATGTTGTTGAGCTGGCTGTGAAGGAGCTGGGGGTGCGTGGTTCGATTGAGCCTGCGTTTGTGTTTGCTGTGTTTGTCCATAGTGGTGCAATGACATATTTGACCCATATGGCGAGTAGCTGTGTACATGGTTAGAATAGACAGCAGGCTGTGTCTGGTGAGCGGGCAGTTGTTGATGCATAGGAGTCGACGCAGCGGGAGGATCTATAATACTGGCAATGGCAGGGGATGCGCTTGCTCTGTAACCTCCGCGTGGTGATACCGCGTTGTGTTGTGGTGGGCTGAATTGTGCATTATTTTTCACAGGAGATGGGCCATGCGATGGTGGAGGCGGTGATGGAGCTGGATTGTCAAAAGCGGAGCGAATAGGATCGTAATTGCGTCCGCTCGACCGGTGTGGGGATGGCTGTGGCGCCGGCTGTGTAGGTGCAGGCGACTGATATGTCGGTGTCGAGTGGGCGTGCGTGCCGTTTTCATAAGAATGAGAACGAGATAAAGTCTGAGGATGCATCATCCCGGAGGGAGTCGAAGCGGCAGATACAGTTGGTTGAGCCAAGGCCGAGGTACCGAAAGGCCTGTTTGGCGACGCCGCAGTAGAAGGCGCTGAGAGCGGTACCGGTGTCTGCACAGGCGTTTGGACGGGAGGTTGAGCTGAATAGTTTCGAGGAGGTGGGGTCGGGATAGCTTCATGTTTGCCGTTTTGGGAAACTGCCGGTGCCGGTGTTGGCGGGGCGGAAGACGGATGCTGCTGTTGCGGCGCGTCGACAGCTGCTGCAATCGGAGCTGCAGCTGGAGCTGGAGCTAGTGCAACTGGCGTGGGAGCTTTGCTGGGCGTGGCCTCCTTTTTGCTCGCGCTATCCTTATTGTTGTTGTTGTTGTCAACGGCTTGTGGCTCGGCATGGTGTTCTAGCTTGGGCTTCTTCCGCGATGACTGCGGCGTGCTCTGAGCAGAGGCATTGGACTTTTCTCGAGTGCGCCGAGTAGCACGCGGCTTCGTTTCCTTCTCTTTGGGTTTGTCCTTTGCTTTCTCCTTGGTTTCGGTCTCCTCCTTCTTATCTTTGGCCTTGTCCGCTTCCTTCGGCTTCTCCTTTTCTTTGGCCTTGCCCTTGGCCTTTTTCGGTTTCTCCTTCTCTTTCTCTTTTTCCTTTTCGTTCTCTTTTTCCTTTTCTTTCTCTTTCTCTTTCTCCTTTTCCTTTTCCCTTTCCTTCTCCTTCTCTTTCTCCTTCTCCTTCTCTTTCTCCTTCTCTTTCTCTTTCTCTTTCTCTTTCTCTTTCTCTTTCTCTTTCTCTTTCTCTTTCTCTTTCTCTTTCTCTTTCTCCTTCTCCTGCTCGGCCTCGTCCTTCTTGCGGCGCGTGCGGCGGGTTATAGGTGCTGGCGTGCTCGGCTGATTGGAGGCGGCAGCGGCGGAAGCGCGTCTGGTGCGGGTATCTCTGGTTGGCGCTGTTGGTGTCCCTTTCTCTTTCTCCTTCTCGACTACTTCGGGGGCTTCTGCTGTTGTAGTCGCAGTTGTCTCGACAGGAGGTGGAGGGCCCATCTCGACATCGGTCGCAGTCGCGGCTAGTGACGTGTCGCCCTCGGCCGTGACACCTCCATTGCTGCCCGGCGCATCACTGGCCATGTTCAAGACGTAGGCGGCATCCGATCACCGCGTCCAGAATTGAATGTGAACCCGAATTATTGTTGCAGAGAGGATTGACAGATAATAAGTTGTGTAAAAGGGAAAATGACCGCAAGATAATAGAAAGTCAATGCGATAGTAAACTGAGACCAACGCAGACAAACGACTCAATTATCAAACGCAACGTAAAAAGTAATTTCGAAAAAGTCGCATGCAAAATCAACAAAGAAACAAACGCAGGTGCAAGATCAAGGTCGCAGTGAGCGTAGGGAGTAGAGAGCGTTGATGGATAGATGGATGGTGGCTGGTTGGGGAAAAGACAAAAAAGCGAAATAACGCGGGTTCTGAATGGCGAGGGATAAACGGCCCACAGAGTGGCCGAAAGAACTCGGGGAAACGCTTCAAATGTTTGGCGTCGGGAGGTGTGAACACTAGGCAAGCGTGGGGGGCGATCAAGCGATAATCATCAAGCGCCAATCCAGAAGCCGACCACGATATGCCCGCAGGAGAGTCGATGGAAACGCGATGAAGTTAGAGAGGGGGAAAGGAGAGAGAGATGCAGCAGGAAAAACAGGAGAAGAAGAGAAAAGGCAGACGAGAAGGAGAAAAGATGGACGGAGGAGGCAGGAGCTCGGAAAGGAGAATGGGCAGGCGCGCGCTGGCATCAAGAAGAGCAGAGAGAGCTTCGAGTCGGTTGGGTATGACCGTACAACCCCGGGGCTGCACCTGCCATGACTGGCTGTGCTCAGTTTGCTAGTGCCAGGCCAGGCCAGGGTTTCTGTGCAATTGCAACATAATTTGTGACTGACATGCGCCCCGCAACCAACATGTACTATGCGGACGCTGAACCCCGAGCCCGGTCTTGTTGTATTGGCCTGTCTGTGTCATTCTATACATAAAAATTATATAAATGCATCATTTAATACCTGAACATGAGTCTGTAAGCATATGTGGATGTCCCCTGTAGAGCTTGTGGGCTTTACGGCAAGACTGTCGCTATACACCAATAACCCGGGTTACAGGTCACATTGGCTCATACACATCAGCTGAGCTGGATACCCTCAGCCCAGGCCGCAACAAAGTTAATTACAAAAATCCAATCAAATTGAAACAAAAATAACAAGCTGGCATATTCTATCATGTAATTAAATAAGACGTTGTTCCTGCGGGCCTGGCTGACGTCCCTGGGGTTGCAAGATTGGGGCTGTTATAATACAATCAATCTGCCGGAAACGGCGCAGTTTTGGAAGTTGACACACCTATAAATGTAAATAAAATAACTATTGTGACGATAACCATAGAATGATAGTATTGTTGATAACAATCACAATATCACAGCGAAATCCGTAATTATAGGACATCAGTACGGAACTCGTCTGATTCACTCGAGACCATTGCTGGAGTACATCGAGTTTCAAATCAAGGCAAACAGAGGCTTACACCACACATTCCTATATGGATGATCAACCAGGCAACAGCACATCCTCATTGTGAGACAGTTTTAGTAACGCAGAGACCCAAAAACATTTGATTGGACTCTCCATTTGAGATGGCTCGTGCGCGGCTATCTGCTATGCGCTAGTCCAATTAAGGCAAGGCGGCTTCTGCATGGGCCGATTTTAGGGTTTTAAGCCGCAGCCTGCCCGGCAAGCTCGCGTCGCGTCGTTCCTTCCCATCCTGCCTGCCTCCGCCCTCTGCTCCTTCCTCACTGCCTTCGTGTCATCTACCGCGACCTCAACCTCAATTGCGTGACTCTATCTCGACCTATTTTTTCTTCTTTATCATCCATGGCAATCCCCGGAGAGCGCTTTGTGCTCGATCTGTCCGACGACGAGGGCGATCAACCCGTCGACCAGCCCCGCGCCGCACCTCTCCTCGATCTCATCGGCGAGATCAAGGAACGCACTCCAAAGGCAGCTACACCTCCCACCTCGAAAACCTCGACTGGCTTTCCAGCCTCCAAGGATAGACGCGGACGTTCGGCCTTCAAGCAGAGACGCGCGGCCAGCCACAGCAATGCTGCCGCCTCCAACGTGGCCAGCGACGCCCGCCCAGCCGCCACATCGCCGCCTCAAGATCTTAGTGCCGCGGACGAAGAAAAGCGAATAATCGACGAGGAGAATAAACAGAGATTAGCGGCCATGTCGGATGCTGAGATTGAGAGTGAGAGGGCCGAATTGATGTCCAATCTTTCACCTTCTCTGCTCGAAAGGCTGTTGCGGCGGGCAAATGGCGTGAACAAGTCGGAAAACTCTGTTCAGCATGACTTGGCTGTTGCACCCAGCGAAATAGATAACACGGCAGAAAAGAAAACGACAAGCACAGCCAAATCAGTCTCCTTCAACCTCCCCGAATCCGTGACTGAAAAGTCAACACCAACTTCACGCCCCGACGAAAGTTCCATTTTAGACGACCACAAAGACGCTTCATTACCGACAGAACATTCTGATATCGACGAACGAGCACCCACTGTTCATCCTCCAGATCTACGCCCAGCATCTGAATTTCCCACCGGTTCCATCCATTTCCCTACGCCTCCTCCCCGCCAAGGCCCCGTTCCCAATCTCGATCCGAACTCGCCCTCGTTTCACGCCGATCTAAGAACGCATTACTTTCCAGAAATCACCCATGATCCCACTGCTCTGTCATGGATGAAATCGGACGAAAATGATAAAGCAACCTCATCCCCATATCATCCTTCCAGTTCCGCTACTACCATCGTGCCATCCGCTGTACGATTTTCCTTTCGCGGTGAAATGCTACCTCCGTCTGAGTCTCTGTCGCTCTCTACTTCCCTCGGACTCCATCATCATGCCGATGACCCCGAGGCCGCCGGGTACACCCTCTCCGAACTTTCCATACTTAGCCGTTCCACTGTGCCCACACAGAGATGTGTAGCATGGCAAGTTATCGGTCGTGTTCTGTATAGATTGGGCAAAGGGGAATTTGGAGACCCAGAGAATGATCTCGTGAACGGCCTGTGGACCGTTATCGAACGAGAAGCTGTCGTTCCTAGGATGATGGACGAGGCGGAAGGCGGCGGAACTCGGGAGAACCAGCATCACATCGCGGCAACAGGGCCTAAGTCGAATATTGGGAAGCATGCCAGTGCTAAGGCATGGGCAGTAGAGGGTATCTGGCTCTGGCAAATGGGAGGAGGGAAACGAGGCATCCTCAACACCAACGAGGCAGGAATGTGATCTGATGACCTCAGTAATACTATTAACGTCGTGATGCATTGGTCCATCCTCCCTATATTACTAGCGCCTGCCACGAGTACATCCTACTTTTCCTAGCCATGGTTGTCGATACGGTATGCAACGGAATAACCTCAAAATTTCCGGAGTTTTATAGCACTAAGTCGGTAACAATATCCAATTGGCCCCATATATCCAACGCACGAGACGATCCAATTCGCAAGGCCCGCACGGCCCACTAACGGGCCGTACCGATTGACAACAAGCATCAAGACCAGTCCTTTCGCTCACTGCCCGCATAATGCTTCAAGCACGATCCTACGAACACTTCGAGAGATCGGTCACTTACACAATACAATAATAGCGGCGGATAATTACCGCGGGAGAAGACCACTGACTGAGACTGTGGGGTAGGTGAGCACCAGGCTGATACTTTGCTTGTCTTGCTTGTCTTGCTCGTGGTCATCGCGATCCTCGACGCTTTTTTCGCTCAGACATCATGTGCGAGGCTTTTCCTGACTCAGTTTCTTGGTTTTTTGGACGCCTAAACACTGACATTGGAACTGATCATCGGTGGATCTCAAACCTATGTTTTTGGTCCGTCTTAAATCTAATACGTCAGGTCGTCAGGTATGAAGCCGAAAATGAATGAATTAAGTCCCCATTACCACTTTAAAGTTTACGAATAGCCAGCAGGCTATCGTGCTAGACCGAGTTCTAAAAAGCAGGCTGCCATTGGCTTTGGTGCCATGTTCCAGCGCAATAAATTCACCCAAGAGAGCGACTCGCATATCTACTAGTTTGCGCTGCCTCATTGCTATCGTCTTTGTGGTTGGCTAGCGATCACGGAGCGATAAAGCTGACCCCTCCTCTTCATCGAGGGCAACTTGCCGTTCTATTAAGCATCGGGCTAAAAGTCAACATACTGGAAGAGTTGCCAAAGAACTGCCGACGACTAACACAGGCCGAGTCGAGTGTGCAAATTTCAAGTTTTTCTTTGAATTTTGATATCTGCATAACGACGGCGCTGCGCACAGAGCCCGTAACGACTAGCTTTAACCGAAAGACCGGAATGAGCGATCCTGTACCCGGGACAACGGATAGCCAGCTGACTGAGACTAGATTGCATGATGCAGTCAGACCATGGCGTCTTTTTTGCCCTCAGCCGCTTTGCTTGCCACTTAGGTGGCATCGGAACCGGGTTATACTGATATGGAGGAAACAATAACGAACGTTGCGTGTACTCTGGATCGAGATATGATCGATCGAGATGATGCAAGAAAATCGCAGCAACAGATGCAAAGCACGCTAGACGATCCCTCAACGAATATTTACCGAACAAAGCAAGTGTTGCGCACATCAACGGCCCTAGGGCTATGTCGTGTCATTTTGGAGAGCTGGCCAACTACTACGAAGTACGTACCTCGACGCCAAATAAGCTACCGTTAGTCAGCCTAAAATGGGGCAAACAGCGGTGACAAATTCTTCTGGGAACAATATCCTCTGACCCCTCTCTGGAGCTGACGATCAAGTGGAAATTTACGACTTCTTTGGGTAACACATGACCGTGCCGACCCGAGTTCCACCCTTCTTATCACCGACCAGGGGGTTTCCGTTCCTCTGGATCCATGGTGTTTGTCTGAAAATAAACCCGGTTTTCTAACCAACACCTGGATATCAGTCCTACTTGCTGAACTGCTTATCCGCTAACAAGCACCGGATAATAATGTATCGGCACCTTGGAAATAGCCGTACGTTTCCTAGATGGACGGACATAAGCACTGTTCAAGTGCATTGTATGGGTTAAGCAAAACTTAAATAATATGAATATCCAATGCTGTGCTGTAGTTGTCTTTCTCTTCTTTTACTAATATCCTTTTCCCCTTCTTCTTACGTCCACCCCCTCAGCCATCATACAGGACATCAGATTGGTCATTACCCTGTCCCATACATACATAATGGACCAAGCTGCAAAGTACCTTAGTCACGCCGAGGGATATCCTCCAATGTCTCTTGCTCAGGAAAAACGCCTCATACGCAAGATTGACTGGATTCTGTTGCCAATGGTGAGTCAACCACTTGTAATGCCCTCCCCCACGCAGGTGTCCTTTTTGTTTTTGCTTTCTTCATTGTCCAGTAGCTTATCAACAATCCGTGGCGTTGCTAGCTCCTCACCACAGCAACGCTAGGTGCAGTAGACAAAGTTGCCATTAGCACAGCAGCTATCTACGGATTGAGAACTGGTGTGTTCTTCGTTGTTGTTTCACACCCGTGTAAAAATGTGAATCACTGACCTCTCAAATAGACCTGCATCTTTCCGGCAGCCAGTACTCCTGGGCAGGCTCGATTCTCTATTTTGGTGTAAGATGCCTTTTTTCTAGTTTGTTAGAATTTTTCATTTCTGGTTCCTCATTTGTTAATATTCAAGTATACAGTGTATTGTTGGCATGTGGCCATCATCATACCTCCTTCAACGAGTGCCGTCTGCAAAGTACATCGCTAGCTGCTCGATCGGTTGGTCTGTATTATCACTTCTGATCCCGGCTTGTCGTCATTTCAGCGACCTGATGGTCCTACGGTTTTTGATGGGTATGTAAATCTAATCAAGAAACTTCTATCTGCATATTGCTCAAACTTGAAATTTATCACCAGGTTGTCTCGAGGGTATCATTGTCCCATCGATTTCGCTTGTCATTGCCGGTTTTTATAAAAAGTCCGAACAGCCACCTCGCAATGCAATAGCTTTTGCTGCTGTTAGTTCAGTGATTAATGGCTTTTTGTCGTGGGCTGTTGGACAGATTCCTCCGTCTAGTAGTCTTTCGAAATGGCAGTATCTGTTCCTGATCACTGGTAATATTTTTCTCTCTTTCCTTCCGGTCTCTACGCACAAACAAAAAGGATATATAAGAGCTGTATGAACTCAAAGACTCATTACCTATTCCAGGTTCCATATCTCTGGCATGGTCTCTAGTCGCCGTGGTATATCTCCCAGACACCCCAATGAACGCCTGGTTCCTCACGGAGCAGGAAAAATTCTACGCTATCTCAAGACAAGCAGACAACAAGACTGGCATCGTCAACAAGACATGGAAACGAGAGCAAGCTATTGAGGCCGTCACCGACCCGAAAACATGGATTATCTTCTTGTTCAACATTGCCATCAATGTGCCAAACGGAGGTCTGATATTGCCTTTTATATCCTTTTTTTCTTTTAAGCCTGCTTATACTGGATTTTTAAGGCTTGATCACATTTAGCGGAATCATCATCAACAGCCTCGGTTTTGACGCCGTTACAACCTCGCTCTTGAACATGCCCACTGGCATCATGTCGACATTGTCTGCTTTTCTCTTCTCCTGGGTTGCCGCAAAGTGGACGAATAGACGGTGTTTTGTCACGATAATTGCTGCATGTATCCCTGCTGTCGGTGCGATTTTGGTGTATACCTTACCTAGGACGAATATTGGTGGTCAGATGGTGGGGATTTATTTGGTATGATTTGTTTTCTGCTTTGATTCTTTCCCTTTGCTAATATTGCTCGGGTCAATAGTTATACACATACTTTGGGCCATATGTCTTGGGTAGAGATTGCCCAGTCAAAGAGTTTTCAACGGTTTTTTTTTAATAACAAATAATACCTAGGAATCTCACTCGCACAAGCCAATACAGCCGGACACACTAAGAAAAACGTCCAATTTTCAATCATCTACATTGGTTACGCTGTCGGTACGTATTTATACCTACCATTCCCAGGCTAAAGCAACCTGAACCGGTCTAAATATCCATCAAACCAATGCATAAAAATTGTGTTATATATTAAAATTATCAAAACTAATACTCATACATACAAGGCAACCTAATCGGTCCTCAAACCTTTCGCGCTAACCAAGCCCCAGAATACACGACCGGCTTCGCAGCCATGCTTATCTGTTATTGTATCTGCATCGGCCTAATGGCGTTATACTGGGCGCTGGCGGCTGTGCTCAACACCAAACGCGAAAAGTCGTCGATGACAGCCACGACGACGACGCCGACTTATGCCTCGAATGCGGATAGCCTGGCCGAGTCCCCGTTTGCGGATATGACGGATTACGAGCAGAAGGGATTTAAATATACGACGTAGAAGAGAAAAGAAGTTAATGAAAAATTGGGTTGTTTCATTGCTGTTTTTAGCAGGAAAATGCGCCAGCTGCGTGTCGTATATGCAGTGTATAATTTATGTAAACATCGACCATAAGTAATTGATGTAGGAAGTGGAACGATATATAAGCAAGGTAAATCTCTGCCTCAGGCACTAACCGGCCCCTACTTGGGATTCCGGGGCCGTGCGTTATAAAAATTAGAATCATATGTTCTATAGAATGAATTAATTTGATACAATTTTTACCCTTAATTTGCATTCTTCTTGCCGAATTATTAAGCAGTGCCAAGATCCCGCAGTTTGTCATATAGAACCGATCACGTGACTAACCACACGTGACACACATGACATCCGGCTCCTGTACCTCCTTAGACAAACGGGAGTGATGCTCCCCAAAACCGCAGAGCACACGCTCCTAACACTGGCGCCAGCTACAGTTTCGCACCGAGCTCGAGCTCCTCCGCAGCGACAGGCGTTCTCGAGAACTTTTCGCACAACGTGCCAGGCGTGTTGCAGAACACATTGGTGGTAAGCACTAGAACGACGCTCAGAATGACCCTGACGTCGGTCCGCTCCAACGCCGCGCCCTTCGTAGCGAAAATCGTGATAGATAAAGGAAGTTGCACCAACGGCCCTGCAGCAGAGGCGGAAAAAAAGTCGAACATATCTTTGCGCGACACGAAACGCCGGGTAACATCCACGATACCGACGACCACCAGCCAAATACCCCAGGCTGCGCACGTCGATATAAGAACAGGATGCTGGTAGTACGAAGCGCTGGAATATGCCACTACGAGCACGCCGCAGGCAAACGGCCACAGCTTCGGCACCCTCGGATACGTAGGACATCGGCGGGCATCGACTTGCGGAAGATGTCTGTCCATGACACCCAGCATGCGATCCGCTCTCTTCTTCACCAATAGAAAATTTCTCGCATCTATGTCCGGGATGTCGGAGATTTCTATAGCCGTCTGAAGGCGAGACAGCTTTCTGCTAAGAGTGTCCCTGTGCTCACGCAATACGACGCGGTCGTCACCTTCCAGAACGTCGGGCCGTGAAGAATACAGCGCCGCTGCTGAATACTTCAAAGGCTCGAAATACGTGCAGCCAAGAAGAATGCAACCGGAGATCACGCCCACCACGAGCGAAACCTGCCATTTTCCATATAGATGACGAAGGGGTGGCGGAACTACCACCAAAAAGCCAATGGTCGAACAAATGCCAATCGACGCGCGGTTGAGATAGATGTGGGCGAACGTGGTTCGCGTGCTCCTTTGATACACACACGCCGCTAGACCGATTGAAACAGTGCGGGACCAGACTGCAATAGACACAATCACCTGTCCCCAGTCATTCAGTACCACGGCAACGAAAATTGACAAGCCGAAAAAGAAAAACAGCCCCAGCACGCCGAGCAACCGCCACCAAAACCTAAGACCGGCATCCATAACGTCGAAGGCCGCTTCCACCGCCTGGAAGGAGCGGAGAATGTCGCCGCGAGGGTCCAAGCCACTTGGATTTTTGGAGATGGCAGCGCGCGCAGAAGACAAGCTACTCCTGAATTCCAAAACGGCTTTATCTTCCATGTAAAACTCTTCCCCGCCAGAAAGGTGCCAGTCCTGGAAAAACGTGATCCACCGCCGCCTCCATGCCGAACCCGGATCCGAAACGGGGAGAGAATTAGCCGGCGAAGACATGATGAGCTTTAGAAACAAGAAAGATAGAGCGCCGGCGGAGGCGCAGGCACAGGAAATACTAGTTGGAGAAACAGAGGTTACCTTCGCACCGCGCAAGACACCAGACCAGACCAGATTGGTATGACCATCAAGCGACATGCCAGCAGCCTAGCTTTTAATACGCTTTGGTGAATAGCGGACTGATATTAGATCGACCCTTGAGCAATATTGGCTTGATGAAAGTTCACCGGATCGGCAGCGGGCCGTTCCGTGCTAAAGACTTCTAAACCTAAATTCAGTGTAAATTTGATAAAAGTGTGGTGGTCGTAAGGCCCGTAACACTCCCATTGACGAAGGAGCCGCATCGATCGCGTTCCTGATCTCAGTGATCTGCGGTCAACCGCCCCACCCACGTGTGGGGTGCAGATCCCACAGGCTAATTTCTTGAGTATACGAGTTGAGTGCAGACTCCACTGGCCAATGTCTCGAGTATTTCAGTCATCGACTGATCCCGAAACTTCCAAGTCGATTGAGAAAACCTAGCGCAGCAGGCACGACCCCGAATTTCAAATAGTTGTCAAAAAAAAAAACAAAAAACAAAGAACCCAAGCCGTTCCTTATCATCCGTATCTTGCCTCACGCCGGCACCTTCCTCCACTATCTTCATTATGGCTGCCCCGATCAACTCAGAGGAGATTGTTCAGTCTCTTCAACCCGTCATCGACAGCCTCGGGCAGGTTGAGAAATATGCCCGAGACGCGGCGGTGACGATCAACAAGATCGTCTTTGTCTCTTGCGGTTCCGGTTTCCAGGCGGCGAAAGTGATTGAGTTCTGGCGGCCAACTCTTGCAACAAACGTAGACATTCATGTCTATCACGCCTCCGAATTCGCGCAGTTGAATGCGCCCGATGTGGACGCTCACACCCTTGTCGTGCTGATCTCTAAATCTGGCCGCACGCTGGAGACCATTGCAGCGACCAAACGCCTCAACCTGAAAAGCTACGCCGCGAAGATGGTAATTACCCAGACCCCCAAGAACGCGCTGGTCAGCGCGGCCGGGCAAGATGCTATAGTTTTCACTCTCGGGGAGAGGACAAAGGAAACCCTGCTCGCGATCGCCATGATTCTTTGGACCGTGGTCGGTGCGGTATTCTCGGCAAAGGAAAAAAACTGGTCCGATTTCGAGGAACTCAAATCATCTCTTCACGCCCTTCCAAGTGCCTTTGCGAACGCTGCCGAAACATTTGATGCAACAGCCAAGACTTGGGCAAAGGAATACTCGAAAGCAGATCACTGGTACCTCGCCGCGCACGGACCGATGATGTTCAATGCGAATGTTCTTGGCCTCTGCATCCTCACGGAAAGCCTGAAAATCCATACGCACCCGGTCGATGCCGCCGAGGTGCCTCACGGAGTGGGAGAGGTTTGGACGCACGGCGTCCCTATTCTGCTCTTCCGCGGCGAGGATCCCACGGCGCGGCAGCATGATCGTCTCATCAAGTACCTGAACACCAAGGGCATCCACTACATGGCTATCGATACACGCAATTTCGTCATGGAGGGTATCCATAGAAAAATTCGGCCCCTTTTTGCGCCGCTCCTTGCCCAAGCCGCCGGCAAGCGCGTGTCTGCTCACCTGCTGGCGCTTCTCAACGTCAATCCTCTGGCGCGCACCTGCGTGGGAAAGATTGACCTTGAAGGCAATTTGAGGAACTAAGATCCCCGATAGCTTCGAGCTTTGTGTCAATTGTCTTTGTTATGTAGGTCCTTAAGACCAGCTGTATTGCCGCTCGTTTTTCCAAATTAGAGATAGTTACTCAGTATGAGTTGCTGATTCCCTGCTTAATCGAATTATTGCTGTCGATGCTAGATGGCGCATCCTTTTGCTTTTTCGATGGCCTAAACTCCTCGCTTGCCTTCCCAGGCTGCCAGTGAAGGAATTTGTAATTACAAAAACTGTAATTTCCTGTAATCCGGCCTCCTGAATTGTAATGGGTTTGTTTTATATATATACATTGATTATAAGGGGCGGCAGAATTCTTAAATGTTCAAAATTATGGGTAGAGATTTATTAGAAAATTAGCAAGTAAAAATATAAAATTGACTCTAATCTTTATTAGTTGAGAAGCCTTACCGCTACATGTAGCTGCTAACTCAGTCTTGGCGCGCTAGCTGTATGTACTGTGTCAACTGGTAAGGGTAAAAATGGTCTGTAATTTTAAATACTGTAAAATCTATCTGAATTACAGTCATACATCATCACTGGAGTCCTCAATCCTCAATCCCAGCTGTGTAAGGTAGCGCTCTAGCCGCTGTCAATAAAATGACTTTCGAGGATACGACAGCCCGACGACGATCACGCTCCTCGGGCCACCGGCGCAACAGCGACCACGTCCTAAAGTTGCTCGCCCATTTATTCAGCCAACGCACAGGGCGTGCAAAAATCTGCGCGTTGGCTCCAGAAGTTCGATAAGTTTTTGAAACTCGGGGCAGGGATCTTCCAATTTTTCTCACGATCTCCATGTCTGTTCAGATACGGCCCAGACGGGTCGCCAAGCGGCTATACGTCGTCTTTACAATGGACCTCGAGCCTTTGGCTGAGACGTCAGCCGGAGATCCCGGCCCGCCCGATTGGGATTTCAGCGAGCACTCCGCGAGGGCGTATGTCAATTTTCTGAGAAGCCGCGATTTTCGGCCGGTTCTACTGGCACATCCGGAGGCGTGCGCGGGAAACAGGGCATTTCTGCTAGAATTTCTCGCAGCAGGTGACGGAGAGGTCGGATGTCATCTCCATTCGCAAAAGTTTTCAGAGTTCTTGCGTGAGCCTGGGGAGTCAAAGAAGTGGAACAGCGAGCTCGGCGGCTTGAGTAGAAAGACGCAAAAGGCGGCTCTTGAACTTGCATTTTGGCACTTCGAAGAGAATTTGGGGTTTCGGCCAAAGGTTTTCCGATCAGGCTGCTTCTCGGCCAACGATGATACATTCCCGGTTCTCCACGAGTTGGGCATCAAGACAGTTCTTGGGTCATGCCCGGGGCTCGACCGTGCCTCGCGCTCGGCAGTTTGGACCAACGCACCACTCTACCCTCATTTTACCAGCGCGAACTCTACAACGGAACAGGGCTCCTTAGACCTGATCAACGTGCCGCACGCCGTCGACACGACGGTGCTGGTCGAGGAGACCGGCTGCACATATCATGTAGATCTCCGCGCCGAAATGGATCCACTAGAGCATGGTTCGAATTTTGAGAATATCGCGGGCAATATTATGGACCGAATTCTGAAGGAGGATCCGTATGTATGGGTTTTGGACGTTTTGGCTCACAACATTTACGCATATCATGATCCGCAGTTGCCCTATTTTGAACGCCTCAAGTCATTAACCAACGCCATAGTTGCTGCCGCTGACGAGAGAGGCATTACTATCGTGCCGGCGAGTGTCAGCGAAATTGGTCAAAAGAGAAGAGAAATTAACTTCGCAGTTGGGAATCGCGCTCCATTCGGCGCGCATGGAAGCTGTTGCATCTCGCATGTGTCTAGTTCGCAATGAGTAGTTCAAAATCAAAGCCTGCTCTTCCGCCACGCGATGACGATGGGTCTGTAAGAACCGGTGTACTGTCTAACTACCACTGGTAATCACACAGCATACCAGTCTGTATATAACATATTAATGATAAGCACTATCTAAATAGAGTTATAAAATAGGATTCTTAAAGTTTTATAAATAGAAAAAAAGTAAAAATTAATAAAAATCTATAATCAATTTAATATTATAACAATTTGAGGTTTATATTAAAAATTTATTTACTTACTCTTTAAAAGTATTTTTTTATATTCTAATTTTAAGAAAATTTTTAATTCAAAAGTATAAAAATATATAGAAAAAGTCATATATAAATAGACTGTTACTTTAGGTTCATTTAGGCCAACAAAACGTTTCATTTCTTAAAGTCTTCGTATTTCCGACTCGTAGTCCCAGACTTGTGTCCCCAAAACATTATAGTCTCGTTTAGTCTGATGTAAACGAACAGACCCTAGACATCATGCTTCCAGAGGATTGGATAGCGGTGCTCTGACTTTTGGTTTTTAGTATTGTATACGTAGTTGTTTGCCAAGTCTATGGCGTTCTACTGCCAAGTAGCTGGCTCACATACCAATAGGAACCCCTTCCAAGACGTTACTTTTTTTCAGCTCTGCTCTTTACGCCCTGTACTTATGGCTTGGCTAGCATTTCCCCTCACGAAACAAAGTAGTATTGGCCAGGTGCACCTGGGAAAGATTCCTCCGTACGTGGAAAAGAAATTCGAACGTTGAAAGAAAGACAATCTCAGAGAGACAAAATAAAAAAAAGCAATTAACCGGTTGACGCAGAAAAATTACGTTTTCTATCTAATTACTGACTGCTATTCACAAAATATGTATGCAACTTTCACAATGTTGGGCTCCATGCATGCATAATTTGTAAGTATAACTCGTAATATATTACGTGCAAATTAGTTTCAAATCTACACTAGCTGGAAGAATGAATTCTTGGTGATCGGCAAAATTCCGGGGATCAGATCTCTCGTGTTTTTTCTCCTTTTTCAGCCAATAAAGGTAGGTATACACGTAGATACTACACATTCCATATTCCCTGTTTTCTTGATAAATTTTAGGGGATATACGAACTCTATTAATTGGTCGGTGTTTTCTTGGGTGTTGGCTTGTCTGTTTTATTATTTTGCTTTGCTTGACTCAGCCAACAGTGCACTTTTTACCCGAATAGGAAACTTCCGACGCCAAGCACAATTATGATTGATACAAGGCAGCATATTAATAACAATGACAAAAACTATCCTTGTCAATTTACTACTATAAAAGGTCTTTCAATGCGACTTAACATCACATGCACCTTAAGAGACTTCTATAGATCGATTCTAGAACCACCACCAACGGTCCCACACTAAAACAAACCCCGGAGCGATTTGCTAATTTGTGGAATTTTATTATTGGCTGCGCTGTGGCGGTGTAATTTTAACGACCGTGTGGATTATTACTAGTTGAGTATTTATTTCCGGGTATAAATCCTCGTCTTTATATGGGATTAAAAGCGGACTTCATTGATTAGTTGGATTTTGCTATAGATATTAAGATCAAGGATAAGGGGTTGACAAGGTTTATATCGTTTGTTTTCCTTCACCTTTTGGTGATTGGCTGAGTCGCGGACAATTACTCTTTTTGTACATGGGCGTTTTTTTGTCATGTGATGGCAATAATTACAATCGATGGCTTCTAGACATTGGTCATATGATATCAGATTTAGTTTAATCTCGGTTCTTATACATCGAAACTAACACTCTATCGTAACTGAAAAAATTCGTAAAAAAGGCAATGAAAAACTTCGCGATTAGGGTATCTGTGAAACAGTAAGAGCATCGCAGATTTCTTTTCTCTCCAGAAAGAACAAGTTCAAGCCAGACTGACAACCCACTTTCCCTGCTGTACTCTCTTTTGCCCCGGTAGTTCGAGATCTCTGGTCCGGAAAGCACGCTCCACAGCCTTTTTTGCCCCACGAACACTGCCCAGGTTTCGTGTCTGTTGGATATTGTGTAGTCGTTCAAGGACAAACCGTCGCTGAGTCTCGTCTTCAAGAGCGGTGCTGTGTCCAATCACGTAGAGAGGCCAGAGAACGCTGGCTGTGTCGGGATTTGGAAGAGCAGAGATGAGATCAATGATGCTGGAGACGAGGCGTTGTCTGGTACCCTTAGTCGATGGTAAAGGGTGAGACGAGGTATGACTCAGAGGTGGTGACGACGGCAATGACATACTCCGGTGGAGAGGTGGTATGGGAGAAACGACTTCGCCGAGGTTCTCATTAAAATAGAGTAATGCAGTCAGCCGTTTGATCTCTGCGATTTGAAGAATATAATCGTCTGTAGGCGACGAATGTGCTGAGTAATTCTGCCGAAGGCTTTCAAGTGCGGCTTCAACTCCTTCGCAACTGGATATAAAATCACAATCAAATTTTGAGCAGATCATCTAAAATTCTTAAATTAGTTAGGTTTACCAATGAACTTTATTGATCTCGTTACCTTTGATTTCATCCGAGTAAGAGCTGATATCTGGCTGATAAGTGACATTAATTGGCGTGAGCAGCCGATGGTATTGTCGATCTGTGTATTGATTCATGACAATGTAAGTGGCAGCCCGCAAATAGATCCGCGCAATGAAAAAAGTACCTCGTCAAGATCGTCATTCTCTAACCAAACATGTGATGGAACATCATCGTCCCACTGGCCTTCACATTGAATTCGACCAGTCCGGCTCATGATATCATGCGCAACAAAATACATGTTGAAGAATCGCTTCAAAGATTCTGCTTGTGCAGAGTATGCCGGAAGTTGACGTGTCATCTGCATGCCTATGCGAAGATGAATCAGCCAGAAAGACGCACACCCATCAGTTCCGTCGGTTATCTGTAACTAGTCAGAGAGGTTTTCCAAGTGAGCGATAAATCAGTGGAAAACATACATCGTGAAAACACATCATCAGAATGGCAGCCACCGTTCCAAAATCCAACGTGGAAGATTTGATTTCTTTTTGCAATCCTTTGAGTGCTCTATCCTTGTACATGAAATCCTCCTGGGAGCATACGGTATTACCGAGTAGGAAGAGCTGGTTGGCGGAGACGGCAAGAATTGTATTCCTCAGCGTGGTATGCGAAAATAGAGGGACCAAGGACATGTACGGATTGTTCGATCGACTTAACGAGCAACTCGGCCCGATTCCATGAATAAAGTAGTCGAGGAGATACCCCTCTCTATACGTATAGTGAACAAAAGGGCTCCCCAAAGGTCGTCTTTCCAGGTAGTAATTGTTAGCCAAATCATTCCCCCGGATGAGGCGTCCGCGCTCCACTTTGATACCATCAATCTGAAGCAAGGCGTCGTTTGAACTGTCCAATTGACAACCATTTTCTTTCCAAGTAAAATCGTCATAGGTTGTGTTCAGCCAGATCCATTTTCCAACATATCCCTCCAGAGGGACGCCGGTGAAGTCATCATCCACTTTTAGGACTGGCGGCTTTCGGATACGTTGACAGCGTTTGGACCAAGTACCTGCGGGAATCACTTCCGTTAGTATAAATACAGAGAGCCACCATGAATCATATATACCTTCCCGCCCAAACTGAATCCCTCGCTGAATAGCGTCTTCCCGAAAGAGAAGCTTGATACCCCGCTGGCATTTAAGACCTAGCCGCTGACATCGTCTACAACTGGGTTTCTCTTCAGTGCATTGAACATGCTTGTCTAGTTTCAGATCTGTCAGCCCAAATTGTGATAGATGTAATACCAGATAGTTCGGACAAACCTTTGCATTGGAAACAGCCAGTTCTTCTTCGGTTCTCGGGCTGCTTTCGCTGGCGACTTGGCATACCTCCCCACTTTGCGTTGGGTCAAGAGGGCTCAAAATGGTAGTCACTAGAGCGAACGGGCCCCCGGAAATGGCAAAATATGATTAATCGACTGAGCATGCAGATGGTACTGGAGGGGGGGGGGGGATTTCTTTGGGCGTACGGGCGACAACGTTCGCATATAATGAAACGCTGAACTCCCAGGTTCTGGGAAAGGCAGGGAATCGGGGCTCTAATCATCAACTAGTTCCTCTTGAGCTGACTGGGGTTCTAGCCCATTTGGTATGGCAGCTCCTCAGATATGCGCCTAAAAGAGCAGGGCTGAAATATTTGAAATTGGCTTTTCCGAGTCACAAATGAAGAAAGAGAGCTGAAGATATAGGAGTTTCTTTGTAGTATCTGGCACTGAAGGAACGGAAAAGGCAGCAAAGACAGTTTCCTCCGGCCGCCACAGGAAAGTTTAATGTCAGATTAACGCAGCTGGTCACCCTAAGCCTGATGTTCTGCGCACACCACGCCGTGCGCAGTGCGCCCTGCGTGGCGCGCCCCGGAATCACGTTAGCTGCTGACCCGGCTTCGTCGGACGCTGGAACATCTGCTAAGAGCTGCTAGTGTAACATATCCATGCTGGGACACCAGGGCCCCAGGATACCGGACCCCTTCGGGTCTAAAGAGGTGTCTGAGCGTCGAGCGAAGCGCTAAGAAAAAGCACTGAGAAACAAGCGGCCGCCTTCGCTATCGCCGACGTAGAGGCTAGTATGCGACCTCAGGCTGCAGTGCCGCTGCTCAGTGCTCAGGGATCACTGATCAGAAGTCTGGACTTCTAGTGGCTTGCAAGATCCTTTCCCCTTATGGATATGGTGGTAGCTTAATGCAGCCGATTGCAGGAAGCGAAGAAGCTCGGTCTCAAAATGGCCACTAAAACACGCAGTCAATAATAATAATGTAGCTAGGCCGTGTAGCATGGAGACGAGCACTAAACGGTTTACAGCCAACGGCCTTGGGAGTCGGCGCATTGCCTTTTGATCGTTGAAGTCTGCTGCGTTGTATTGGATTTTTCCCCGCGATGTGCAAATCACAAAAGTCTAGAAGCATTTCGCCATAATTCATGAGATGATAATTCAATGGATACGAAGAGAAGGAGGATGGCGGAGATGGCGGGCATGAGTGGTGATAGGCAAGTGTCCCAATGGGGAAAGCGCCGTGGTACACCGCCTAACTAACCCTTGGTTGCTGCCTCAGGCTGCCATTCTCACACCTGAACAATATACATGAATTACTCCGTATAGTACAATTAATAGCAAGAAAGTTGAAGCAACAGCAATGAGCCTAACACTGAACACCCGTTGGACCAAAAAATAAGCAGCAAGAATGAGACAACAGATACATAAATGGTCGTGAAATCAGAAGCAAATCCCCACAACCCGCCTTATCCCCCCGTGTTTAGGACGGCAGCAGCGGGACGGAAGCACGGAGTATGGGGTATTAGACTGAACTCTATAATCATGGTAGCATATCGTTTTATTGGTCTCTTTGTGATTCCGACAAGGGTTTTACACCGCTTTATGGACTTTAATTTGGTCAGTTTTGTTTCAGCCCTACGTTATTATTAATATCCAAGGTATCTGAATTTCCCATTTCAGCAACCGTTTTTGAATTAGGGAATTCTAAAGGAATTACGCAACAAAGATGATCGATGCAGCGAGCTGAACGAGCTCTATTTTTTTCTTAAAGAAAAGATAGCTGCTTTTTCGTGTGTTTGTTAATCCTGGGTGCTTGAATAATTGTCACATGGTGTCTATACTAAACTGCTCCTATCATTAAAATTTGTATGCGTAGAATTCCAGGTGAAATGCGGTATCAACTTGGACGCGGCAATAGACAAAGATTAGTATTAAAAACTTTGAAGCTGCCGGAGACAATTGTTCTCAAATTTGATAGAGAAAAAAAATTGCTTATCACATGACAGACATAAATAAATCACGCTTTTAATGTTTTTAACTATTAAATATTTTATTGTCATAGCATTGCGATTTATGTTTGCGCACTACTCTATAAAACTGGCGGGAGTCTTTCACTTGGGCGATATGTTGACTTCGCCAACTTGAATACCCCAGATCTTCCATCGCGCCTCCTCGATTACATCTCTTTTCAACCACAGCCCAGGGCGACGTCTTCGAGCCTCTGTGGTAGAGCCCTGCGTGTCCTCCATATCTTTCTGTCGTCCCTCATCAGTTTCAAGATCCAGCCAGTCAAAGAGAAGACGGAGTTGCCAAAGACGATCCTTTACTTCATCAAAGCCGGAAGACAGACCCGATGCTGCATCAATGGCATCCTGCACTGTGCTTTCAAGAACCAGCCGACTATCTACCGGCGATAGGCGAAGCCATGGTGGATTCGCTATGCCTCGGGAAGAGGGATGGTGGGGCCTGAACTGGAAAGCTGATGGTGGTAAGACCGACGATCGCTCCGTTACATCCAGTCCCTGCAGCGAAGGGAGCGCAAAGACCCAGTCCCAGAGGTCGTACTGGGGTGTCTTGTAGCGCCGGCCCTGGGAGAGTAGTAGGGCAACGGCATTGGGCAGATGGCTTGGTCCCTTGGCTGACCCTGTCAGCGAATTTGGAAGGATGTCTTGGGCTTCACTCAATCCAGACAGCGTGGAGGCAAACACAGAGCTTCCAGACGGATCGTAGGTTGTATTTCTTCGTAAGTAGATGGACTGGCCGCCATGTCGGAATTTCTCGCGCAGACGTTCGTCTTTGCTGAAATCGAGGACCAACGGCCAGTGATCTCGACCATGTACCTTGATCATCATTAGGTCATCCAACTCGGGCAGCAAGCATGGTGCAAGAGTATCTTTTATGGACCCGTCTTTCATGACAAGAGAAATAGGTGTTGATATGGGCCGTCTTGTGTCCACATCCCTAGCAACCAGGCATCGCGGTTCGGCAGCCAAAACCCAGAGGTGACGGAAAGCCTGGAGATGGCATTTATTGTCTAACACAGACATGGGGAAGACCGGGTAAAAAGCACACATCATTGATGCAATGGCCAAGTTAGAAGTGCCCAGAGTATAATTCCCGCCACCCAGAAAGAGCAACCCAACAGCCATGTGTGCTGCCATATGGCTTCCGTAAGGGGTATCAGGGTCGACCCGGCCGTGAAGAGAGCGTAGTCGGCGGAAAAGGGCCAAATCGCCAGTGCCTGCCATAACAGCAGCTGCAGATATTGCCACGATATCCTGGCAGTGACGCACTGAGTTGCGTGCTAATCGGCCATCGTAGTGCAAAGCGGGAAGCCGAACGATACGAATAAATTGATCGAGATATAATAGCAATAGCTCTTTTGCTTTGGGGTCGCCTGACCCAGCATATCGTAGACCAAGTGCAAAACATAGACCGGCAATTATGTTAAAAAAGGGCATATCGTCGCTCGACAGGCGGCGGAATCCTGTAAGCTTGAAACGTTTCCTGTACGCGGCTGGGATGCTGCGGAGGAGCCACTTAAAACTAGGCTCAATAGAATCCCACATAATGATATGTCGAGCCATTGTCCGTAGTGAGAACAAATCTGGCCGTACATAGTCGAACTGCACTGTTGTGTCAGGGATATCGACTTTACGAGCAATCGTCTCATCGTTCGTTTTCATAAAGATGATTGCGAGAGCAACTGTAGCACCGGCAGTGGCCCTGTCCAGAATATGAACCAAGTCAACATTCTTTGTTCCCACGGCCAAAGTGAGAAGCCGCTCGACAACTTGCATATCGCGTAGTCCCTGAAGGTCTTTGCCCTTGCCAAGATTGATCAGGCCAAGAGCGAAGCCGGCGGCTAGTCGATATCCCTCATCGCGCAGGTCGTCCTGCAAAATCGAGCCATCGTCTTGCTCAATATTCTCGATTTCAGATAAAAGGATCTCGCTCATTCGGCGATGCTGAGAACCGCAATATAAAATCCCAATACCCATGACACCGGCTGTCTGCGTAAGTGGTGACAGATTTAGCTCTGCCGCGCCCTGAGGCAACATTCGTGTAACATGCACTGAGAGCAAACGCGCGATGAGAGTATCCATTGTCCCTAGATACGATGCTGACAAGCCCAACAAAAGTCCGATTGATGTCATCGTATGTTTGGGGGTCAAGTATTTGAAAGCAACCCACTTGGCTAGGTTTTTTAAGTGTCCATTCAAACCGAGAGCAAGCAAGAACCCAGCATGCCTATTAGTCAGTTCCTGAGGTTTGTTATATAAAATCCAAGAGGTATCGATACCTCGGGAAGCCCGAGATATGGCAAGTCCCGTGGCAGCCCCGTTATGGAAGAAAGCCCAGCAGACCTTCTCTTCATTGAAAGCAGACCTATCGGCACTAATAGTGACATTTGATGGCTTCATTAGACATTGTAATGAAAATGATGGTATCGGTAGCTTTTCGGTCAACAAAGGCGAACGACCACTGAACATAAACATGGCCCGTCCAGCAGGAACAGACAAAGTCCTCAGAGTAACCAGCTGGACAACCTCTTTTTGGGCTTCAAGGAGGTCTGAATCAGACCAATCTGGCTCTGGAATGCATTGAGCCACTGGTGCCTTGGATTGATTGAGAAGCTTGGCCGCTTCCAAAAATCGCCAATCTTCTCTGAATATCAGTCTCGTGATGGCTATGCGATCTGCTTCTACTGAAGCCTCAAATGAGTTTGCAAGTTCAAACTCGAGAGTGTTGGCGCCGATATGATGTACGTCACGGATAGAATTGTGTGTTGTTGTAAGATGCATCTTAGAAGCAGGAAGAGAAACAGCTTCGGTTTCCATAGACAGATGAAGGTCATCTCGATCAATGAGTTCCGCCAAAGCGGATGTCCATGAAGCTGGAGGCTCCATCTGACAGTGCACAATTGTTTCAAATAATGGTGCACTTACACCCTCTGGAAAGGTTTCAATAACATTATTTGTCAAGCCCCAACGGAGAAATAATTTGACCTTATCGACTGTAGTAGATGTTTGAGTCACTTCAGATAGGTAACCATTGATTGCGAGGCTTCTGGGAGTGAGTCTATACACATCCTTCCACGAATTACCCTTACCAGGCTTTCGATCAGTGGCAGAGACAACGTCAAGAAGAGTGAGAAAAGGACGTGCTGGTGTTTCGCGAATTGCACTCTGCAGATGGTCAAAAATAGAGGGTGGAACGAAGGGTTCGGAAGGAATCTCCAAGCTTGTTATTTGATTGTCTTGGAACTCCCAGCAAGACATCGTAGCCATCTCTGTACCATAGTAACCGTCGTCTTTCCAAGTCCATGACTCCCAACCCACCCATCTACCGATCTGAGCCAGAATCGGCGCGAGCATCCCTGTCTCATTGTGTGAGTTTTCGCTCTCGTGAATGTAAAGTTTTTGCTCTTCTCGCAGTAGATGAAGACCGACAAGAATGCTACATAACGCCATGCGTCGTGTATTCTGACTCTGACACAAGGCGGTAGGAAGATACCCCTCGGAGCCAGACGCTGCCTCGCCCTGAGGGCTTTCGAAAAATTCTCGCGCAAGATCCACGCAACGGATCACATAGGAATTTTTCAATTGATCGGCCAGTTTTGTTAATGGTTGCTGCTCTATCTGAGTAGATTCGTCTCCGCCATTTGAAACCCACGACCACGAGCTGCTCATCATCCAAGATGATGTGACTCCGGAAGACCCTGCCATGGATTTTACCATGGATTCCCAGCTCTCCTGATCAACATGACTACCACTGCTAGATCGCAAAAGACTCTTCTTACGTCGCTGTTTCCCTGCACTGGGGGTACGAGATGACCGTGGATCGATGAAACCAACCGCCATCGTAAAGAGTACAACAACAAACGAGGTCCATTCTAAATCGTTTTCTTCCGACTCCTTAAACAATAACCATCGCAAGACTTCCAACCAAGCTGTATAAAGGCCATCGGCAGCACGGAGAGAGTCTCTAAGGACGAAACGGCAGACGTCTAGAGCCTTTTTGACAAAAGAGTTCTTAGGCTGAAGCTGGATCACAATATGATGGTGACGATGCTCAGAGTCGAACAAATCTACTTTACCACCTGAAGACGAGTGGCCAACTCCCACTAGCTTTAAATCTTGGTCATTAATCGTCCTTGTCAAACCTGTGTCCGGTGTTCGACTTTGAAGAACAGACAAGCGGCTTGGTGCATGCATCTTTAAATTGGTTGGAAGGTCGATTTTGATCGGCGGACTCCATGGTGACTGCAAAGTCAACTCTCCTTTGCCATCCATGGTAGATGACAAAGCTAATATCCTTGATACATCCCCATCCACAATCTTGCAAGCATCTATCACACCAGGAGCATGCCGTATGCTTGTTGCTTGGACAAGCATCGTTCTCGGCATTTTCTTTTGTGATTTCCTTTGTCTGCGGGAAGCTTCGTTGTCAATAAGGCCGACATTCTCGATTTTGAGATCCACAACGACGAGTGATTTGGAGCTTTTATCAAGCAAACAAAGCCCAATATTAGCTGGGTTGCTGGCTTTGGAACGGCGAGTTTCATCCGAACGCAGTGTGAATATCTTGGGTTTCCCAGCAGCCCTTCTTGGCTCGGAGAAGGAAAGATTGCTCGACATGGCGGAAGAGAAGCTCTCAATTTTATGCAGTATCATCTCTCTCGGCAATTCAGAGATCGATCCTGTCAGGCCCATGCTTTCAAATCCTTCGAAATCACCGCCATTGTTGAGCTCCTCAAGAAGACGGTCAATGGGGGCCTCTAGGAAACCACTTGTGGCGCTATATACTGACGCATTACCAGCAAGAGAGCCCCTCAAGTTGTGACCAAAGCTAGCTCGATTGCTGTGCCCACCTATTGATTGTCGCAGGCTACCGTGGTTCGCTGCAATGCCGGGGTTTCCTGTCGCAAGATCGGAGAAAGTGGTTCTATCTTGACTGGTCCCTAGATCTGCCCTTGCCAGCAAGGAGCTTACACGCCGTGAGTTCTTTGAAGGGCCACCCATTTCTGCAAATTCTTGGCCCATTTGTGATGCAAAATCGGTTTGCTCGGAGTTGTCGTCGTCCTGAAGAGCTTGTGAGAATGAGGGGCCGGATATATTTCGATTCGCGCCGATACTGTCTCTTACCCCAGGAGGACGAGCAACCGGTGTAGATGTACCACCGGGTGTCATTCCATAGTGAGAGCTGCGTCTTTTTGAACGCGCACCACTAGGTGCTGGCTTTTTGCGTTGCCTCGACTCCTGGCTGGTGGTATCCAGCTTATAGCGGGCTGTCCAGATAGTGTATAAACCCGTCTTAGTATTCATCGTTATTACTATGATTAAGGGAGGGGCATCAGATGTAGGGTCATCTCCTGATAGTTCATTGGCGCTAGACACGTAAAGAATTTCGTCCGCACGGTCCAGAACATCGAATCCGTTAGTACGGCTTGACTGGTTCGAAACGACCAAACCCATTTCTGCATGAGGATCTGTCAAGGAAAACGTCCGAGGCATGTCTGGTTCTCTGGGCCGTTTCGGAGCTCGAGACGGGGTTGAAGTTGTAAAAGTAGCGGATAGCCGAGCGTCTTTGTCCCTCGAAGATGTGAAAGACTGATCCAGCTGGGACTGCGGGAAGAACTGCTGCGACATAAAAGAGTTTGGAGGTGCTATAACGGATAGTGTCTCTGTTTCGTCTGGTAATCTGCTCTGAAAGACCAGCCCCCGGGGCGAGGCGAAAACAGAATCGACTTCGAATGGCAAAGGTATGACATGGCTGTTTCCGGCTAGAAAAAAGATATGTGCTTGAGTTTTAAGAACAACGACCAATGCTTTGGAAGGGTCATTGAACATGCGAAGACGTCCTCGCCTAGTCTGTCTTTCATTCAAATCCACAGTCGAATCTACATCCTCCGTATGGGCTTTTCTTCGTTCGCGATGTTTCAATGCAGGCGGCGCATGAAGATGAGGCATAGGTGCATGACGAGTGGTCTGATCGGTGTCCTGAGAGCATATAGAAGGGAATGACGCGAGCAACGCATGCCGGATTTCTTCTTTTTCGATGTCTAGCTTGAAGACGCGCTTCACGACACCCCCGCGCGACCACACGGCACAGTTCCTGGTGTATATCACATCGTCATCTTGGCCCGGTTCTTGCGATATCCACGTATAGTCCTGTTGCGCCGGTTCTAGAGGTAGGATGCCTTCAGCAACGAGGAAGGGCAATGCGGGGGGTTCGTGCAGGCCAAGGGATTGCACCGATGCCATTGTTGGCGACGCTGCTGAGAATGGCTCGAGATGAGAATTTCAAGACTGCCCTCCATAAGGACAGCATTCATCGTAGGGCAGTTCGTCTCTGCTTCGTCGGAGCCATGTGATGAGGTATTGTTGTTGTTGTGTTGTTGTTTTTTGTTTTTTGCTTTGTTTTGTTCTTGCCTGTGCTGGATGGAGCTCCCGCCTTCCCGCTGTGCGGAGACCGTGACGGCGAGCGGCGACGCGCTTGGCGGCCGAAGCTTGGTTTTCTCCAAATCACAATCGCTTCAGAATTTTGATCTGAACATCTATTTCTCTTCACACCAAGGAAATGCGCTGATCCTGATCCCCAACAGAACACTATTCAGTTGCCGTTGCCATCATGACGAGCTCCTTTGCGAAGCCCTTGGTGCGTCGAAGGGACAATGGGCTGCAGCTCAGGTTGGCTGCCCTGATGTTGTTTGGTTTGCTGTTTGTCAAATATTAACACAGTTTATGCAGCTATACTCTACCTCATCGCGTGTTAGCAGCGAAGCCTTACCCCGTGCTTACTCCAAACGGCTCAACGATAATCATATATGGCTACGACAACGGTATTCGCATCGTGTGGAGGGGTGGTCGGCCGTTTCTTCCTTCGCCTATACCAAAGGAGTCGCAGAAAGAATCCCCAGCGGCGAAGCCCAAGAAGGCTCAAAATAACGATGACTCTATAATGATCATTGATTCTGACGATGATGAACCAGCCCCGGCTCCTTCGTATACTCAACAAACTGCCGAGTTCGAGGTCTTCGAAGACCAAGAAACCGAGATCGACCCGTCGCATCCATACGAACCGGTAATCCGCTTTGTGGACGTACAGCTAGGTTCACAGGCACTTGATTTAGCTGTTCCGTCTTTACTCCCCGAAAAGGCTCGCTCGTTGGGCTATAATGTGCCTCCGATCTTGACAAAATCAATTGTCGTCACAGCAGTTTGTGCCGACTCCAAGCTGAGAGTTGTAACCCTGCCACTCTCTCCTCCGCATCCGAGCTCTCAAATCACCGAACTGGGAGTTAAAACAATTACTCTTGATGCTACGGTTTCTCAAAATGAAATTCCCAAGGGTGTCTCGATTACATTTACGCGTGAAAACGACAACGAAGGAAATGCTATTCGTACACGCCAGCGACAAAAACATTTGCACCAAATCGATACTGAAACGGGCAAATGGGAGCTACTTGTTGCCACTCATGCTGCGGAAGCTTCAGGTACATTGCTCTTATATCGTATCCCCGTGGAGCAAGATTATACAATTGCTGCCAAAGACGCGAGACTCGTACAAACTCACTATTTACCTGCCCCTGCAAAAACAATTTCTTTCAACCCCTTCTCAAACTCCTCCACTCGCCACTCTAACCTGCTGGTTTCTTTTCCCGATGGTTATGTGAAGATTCTGGGTTGCTTGCAATATGCCGACGAGGCTCGACGTACCACTGATGACGAGGCTCCAGAGCCAGATGGAAAATGGCTCATCACCTTGTATGCTGGATTTGAACAGTCCCCAAAGGATCTTGGCCGCAGAAAAACAATTGTCGATGCTTCGTGGGTCCTTGCTGGAAGAGCCGTCATGGTACTGCTGGCCGATGGCGAATGGGGGGTCTGGGATGTCGAAGGAGCAGGTCCGGGCTCAGAACCAGGACCTCTCGTCGGACAATCTAGCGTACGTGGGGTTTCTGGTGGATCTTTGACGATATTCTCAGTCAGCGGTCGCATCGTCGGCGGTCCTCAGTCAAATAAACCCCAGGGCGCCGGCGACGGGGTCCCTGAGCAGCGAACTAAATTTGCTCCTATGACACCTTCAACGAGACGTGTCCGTGAAGATGTCTTGTTTAGGGGAGCCCAAACTCCGACCGCTCCGTCATTACAAGGCGAGATTTCTGTTGTCCAGACCAACTCATCACGAGCGGCACTTCCAGAGGAATCAATCTTGATACGCCACGGAGACCAAATTGCAACAATACCTAGTCTTCTCTCTCTATGGAGGAGCGCTGTCAAACTATCTGGAACTCTTGAGGCGTCGAATCGATCAAGGGTGTCCACACTAGGGGCTGTCAGTCTGCTTGGCGAGAGATTGACTGGTGTAGCTCACCTTCCGGCTGCTACGCGAGCTGAACGCTACGGAGATAAACAAGAATACGAAATTCTCATTACAGCTGAACATCGCTTGATCATTCTGGCTCCGAGGCTTTTTGAACCAGAAAGCTCTGTGTGAAGCTTTCAACCGCGCGGAACTCGTATCTCCTCGCTCGTGAGAAGTGGCTGCTTCTCTGAAGCAGAAAAAATGTGGAATCCGTGTATGGCAGGTCCGGCATTGTTTCCAATTAATTTTCGTATCTCATGGGCCCTGGGACTGACGGATGTTTCTTAGAATTGAGTTGATAATTTAACGCTTGTATGATGACGTTTTAGTACTCGTAATACATCTACCTAGAGGTTCTGCTGTTTTGAGCAAGGCACTTTTCACTGAAGTCTTCTCAAAAAGATAGCGGTGTTTTGGTGCTAACAGCATCCTCCTACAATAAAATTCTTGAATGTACTTCATTTTCGCCCTGAAGCCATCGATCACTTTTTGGCGGGCTACAACTAGTAGGCGGTTTCTTTTTCAGCAAATCATTGACAACAGCCTTAACATATACTGGTGCTGGGGTACAAAGCCCAAATAAGGTTTTCTGACTTGCATGTCCCCTTCGAATTCTGGACTATCAATTCTCTTTTAGAGTATATTTCACCAAGGTCGTAGTCTGGTTACTGGTTAACATGTGCACGGGACGCAATTACGCCCTTAACCCTAACCCTAACCCCGTGTCTAGGGATGACAATGCATTTGCTCAAATATCATTATTGAGCCTGAATCTTCTCATTAGATACTCTGAGATTATGACATATCCGAACAAATTTAAACTCGATCGATTATAGATGTAAATAAGCAAAAAGTCAATTATCGCAAGTGCTTTGCTTACCAGTCGGCATGTAATCATCCCGAGCGGATGAGCATGTATCTCAGCTAGAATCGGATTTTCACGAATTCTGGCGAACCTAATATTACGGGACTGTATTTTTAATAATTGCTATGCATGGATGAGTAATATATTAAAGACTCGGATTTTCAAGTATCATAGGCATAGAATTGACTTTCATTACTGGCCTGCCGACTTCTTCATCTTGTAATGCCCATTCGCGCCACCATGCAACAGCAACTCCACACCAGCCTCAAAATCAATGTCAATAGCCTTAAGTAATGGCGTCACCCCATCGCTATCACAGCCATCTATCAGACTCTGATCATTTGCACAATGCTCCAACAGGGCTTTTAGTATCGACACTCTTTTATGCAACACCGCCCAATGAAGCGCTGACCTGGAGTGATTATCGACTCGGCCTATTCGCGCACCATGTTCGAGAAGCACAGAAACAACATCTTCATGACCACTGATGGTGGCATGGCTTAATGCAGTCAAGCCTTCGCTGTCCGGCTCGTCGCAGTCGACGTTGTGTTGCAACAGCATGCGGACAATTCGATCATTACCGTTTCTCGCGGCTATATGGAGAGGGGTGAGAAAGCCTGAGGTCGGACTAGAATCTTGCTTATTCTTTTTCTCGGCGTCTCTCGTAGTAAAAGGTGGTACGGCCATAGATTCGTCGGTGTAGGATGTCGGTAGAGAATCCTGGAGGGTCTCAGACGTTCCTACGCCCTCGTCTATCACAGTATCATCTTGCTTTTCCATAAAACAAGGACCCTTCTCATGAAAAACTCGGTCGCCCGCTGAAAACGGCACTGAAACACTGCTAGTAAAATTAAAGTCCACTTGCGATGACGAAGCAAATTCCACATTATGCATATTCGTATGATCTAAAATTGCCAAAAGGCCATTGCTACCTCCCAGCAGACATCTAATGCCAAACCCGTAAGTTGTCTGTAGAGAACCTCGTTCTGCTGAGTTACGAGTGCTCGTATTTGCGACAGACATGTCGACTTCTACTGAGGTGGTGGTGTTAAGTGTTGTATCCACATCTTGCTCGGTCGGAATGTTGGATGAATTTGGCGGACTCGGATCAGTGGCCTGAACTTGGGGTTCTGTCGCAGCTAACTCTTTCTCCTGAGCCTGTCGTTCTAGATAATATGCATAATAAATTAGTCAAAAGTAAAATGAAAAATTAAATTGCGAAAAAATAAAGTAACCCAAACATATCCTTAGGAATGAGGGGTTTGGAGTTGTTACTAACGACGAAACCTGCGCTGAGCCATGCGATTCTGAGTCCGACGACGGTCAATGTAATCTTTGTCATCTTTTCGCGACTTCATGGTGATATGTAATGTTGATTTATGCAGATGAGACGTTGGTATTTGGGAATGAAAATCGAGAACGTTAATCGAGGGGCGTTTTCCCGGTTGTTACGAGAAGATGTCGAGTTGAATGTTCATTCAAGTTTATCTGATTTCGCCGAAATGTTTGTTCTTGCTTATAAATTGATTACGGCGAGACCAAATTAACAGTGCCGCGTGCCGATAATGATGACACTGGCTCAACGAATGTTGTAGAGGTGGAGGAGCAAGTATTATAATATACTTAATACTGTTACACTCGCAATGGTATTTAAAAATGTTTAGCCGGTGCCAATATTTAGGAAAGCCTGTAAGTCTATTGTGCTGTAATCGCTCGTATCAAAGCATAACGGAAACAAGGCTAGTCACAGGGAAAAAAAAAAAAACGAGTATGGCCATAACTTTTGAAGCTGAAGTAGTAAGTGGCGATATTTCCAGAGTATCAGTTGATAAGTAGTGGCACACAATTCTGAGGTACTCGACTTCGACATTAGTTAATAGTAACGTCTTGTTAAGCTCGCTAAAAAATGGTTTCAGAGTCAAAGGCTTCAAGCTGACAGATTCAGAATCGATTCATGATAGTTAGTCTATAATCCAAGTTCTTTCTCTTCCTCCGTGTCAGTTTGAATACTGTTGTTCCGGAGTGCAATCATATCACTGTCAGCCGCAGCTTTGGGACCATCGAAAATGACAACAATATCTTCCCACAAGCAATCCTTGGTCTCAGGGAAAAAGAAATATACAACTCCGAGAAAAGTGAAAAGGCAGCCAAGATATACAAAGTAGAATTTCCAACTTAAAGCATTCAATGCGATTGGATTGACGTATTGGCTGAACGAGGCTGCAGCGGCATCCACTGTGAAGAAAAGAGAGACCCCCTTAGATCGTAAATAAAATGGCAATATATCCAAAATATAGGGAATTGAAATAGTGGAACAGGCCATGTTGTAGCCTGCGTAAAAGAGAAATAGCATCGGCAAAACAGCCACGCCTGCCGGGACCAAGTGCCGCTCAATGAAAAGACCAGAAAAGCAAGTAATCAGGGCGAAGAAAAAAAGCATAATGGACATAGAGCATATCCAGAGTCTTCGGCGACCAAAACGTGTCGATGCCAAAGCGCCACCTGCAGATGTGACTGCATTCCAGATTTGCAGGCCAAGGTTGACTGATGCCTGTGCTCTGGGATTGTTAACACCGATGGATTTGAGAACCGGAGCGAGATAAAATGTGATAACACCTGTGTTTAACGAGTTTTAGCTGCGGTGTAATCATTTATAGAACTGCTTTCGAAGGGTTCCATACAGTTTCCCACCCATTCACACATGATACCACTGAGTATACAGATAGCCAAGCGGTGCAAGTTGCCTTTGGTTTTGAAAAATGCCTTCCATCCGGCTTGGTGTCTCATGGCGGCCTCCCGCGCAATGCTAGCGACCATTTCCTGCAGTTCCTGCTGCACCGGCGGGTTGTATTTATCTCCATCTCCATGATAGTCAGCCAGAAGGGCCAAAGCTTCCTCCTGTCGGCCCTTGGCCACAAGCCACCGGGGGCTTTCGGGTATAATGTAAAGGCCTATCAGTTGAATAGATGGCAATAAGGCTTGCAACAAAATCGGCCATCTATAAGACCATTCCCCATCGACCGAAAGCATATCAATGGTCATAAGACCAGTGAAAATTGAGCCCCAATACCAGCCTGTTTGATACAGAGCTGTGACGGCATTTCGATGCCTGGGAAGGGCAACATCTGCTATTAGACTGGGTGCAGTAGATTGCATGAATCCTGCACCAATGCCGAGCATAATTCTTGACCCGAAAATAACCCAGATTTTCGGACAAGATGCTTCAATTGTTGTTGCGCATAGCATAATGAGGCATCCTGTCCTAATAGCTGCTTTTCGGCCAAAGTGGTCGGCCACATGAGAACCGGGGATGAAGGAGCAAACACTGCCTAGAGCAATAGCGCCGATTATCAAGCCCAATACGGACTTGCTCAAATTCTCTGTCAATAAGGTAACTTTTTTCGCAAGAAAAAATTAGCGTTCTATCACTTGACTCAACAGTTGAATGATGAAACGAGCTTACATTCGGGAAGCATCAAAAGGCCATTGATCTGGCAAAGATTGTATCCGCTCGCCGCTGATGACGCGAATGTCAAATAAATACCGATTTGAAGACGTACTGCATGGCTGAACATTCTCATTGAAGGTGAATTATGTTGGCGCTGAGAAGTTTCGTTGAAATACTGCCAACTTGAGGACCGTTGTACGTTCTAGTAAATCGGAGAAGACATGTATAGAAATAAAGAGAAAATTATTTGGGGGTATAAAACTACGTAATACGAAAAAAAGAAAAGAAAAACTTTATGATAATTAAACTTTTAAATAGATGTCTGAGCTTATGCAGAACCGGCCTCTTAACGAACAACTATATGCATACCGGAGCCATTAAGCCGGATGAACATCATGTTCAGGAATGCCGTTTCAAAAGCTTCCATGTTGATCAATCTGACTTTCTGAAGGATCAGCTTACGTACTTATATAACCATTTACAGTACTGGCACCTGGGGTATGTCGATCATTACTTCATATATGCCTGTTTTCTAGCTTAAATCAAGGGAGTCAGTGGCATAAACCGATGTCGATAAGTGGTTCTTGAAGGGGCAACACCCCTTGAAAAGTATTATACAAATGGCGATCAACGACATAACGTAATTGCTCTCCACTTTAGCTCAATCCAGTAATAGAAATTGTAAGCATTAACGTTGAACCCAAATACTGGTCTGTGAAGGTCGCGGAAAACATCCACTTTAGATGTCGGAGAGAGGAAAACATTGGAATGAAGGGTTAACCTCAGCATAATGTCCGTGGATACATATGTATTTCACCCAATAAGAACATGCGCAAGGACTTGGATTAAATACTAAAAAGAACACACACGTATTTTTATCTTTCATTGGAAATATGACGTTAGAGCTAAACATGTTTGGTTCCCGGATATGTGATCCCTTCAAGCCGAGCCTGTTATAACTTGCAAGTAAGAAAAGAATGCCACTCCTTACGCGTAAGACGTACTAGCCTGCTAGTCACACGGATCTTGTTGAGAGTTGAGACAGTTAAAAAGTCCCAGATCAAGATATCGAAACCGGTCCATCTGCAGTACGCACTGGTAACTGCGACATCCCATAATTTAAGGTTTATATACTGCGAACCCCGCAAGCTACGTAAATTAATTCGAAAGTAGCTTTCACAAGGGCCTACAGAAAGCTTTTTTCTGGCATTTAAGAAAGTATAGCCGTCAATATGCTTTCAAGAAATGAAATGAGAGTGTCACAAGACTATATCCCCAGATGTTGTTGCTTCATCACCTGTCAATGACTCAATATGATCAACAACTTTTTAAGCGATTTCTGTAACAAGGGACTCCTTTTAACCAAAAAAACTTTTTCAAAAGTTCGTGCCCAAAGACTGCAAGAACTACTGCGTATGTGGCTGTAGCCGCCAAAGTTTCCTTACTGTTAGTGCAAAGCGCGAAACTCATCAAAGGAGCCAAGAGCTTCAGCAACAGACACAATGATCAGGGTTTTTGTAGTTGATGGATTCAATGTCATTACTAACATCGGATAGACTAGAAGAATGCCGCCAGTGATTGTATTAGCAACTAGGAAGCGTGCCAAGCGGTTTACGAAACTCGAATACATGCTCGGCGGAAGCCCGTTGTTGTATCTGAGAGATGACCCTGCGCTCGAATTTCACTCCTCTTTGCTAAAGTCTGCGCCACAGATGTTCTCGGAGTAGTTCTCGCTCTCGGTCGTCATCTGTCACGGCGATCCCTGAGAAGCTAAGCAAGGCAGAGACATATATCACCTGAACTCTGACAACGCGAAATACTTGCGAAAACGCTGTCTGGTAAAATTCTCTGCGAGATTAATGTGCCTATAACATGAATTCGGAGACAGGTTTGGCATTTATCGAACTTGATGGCGGTTATTATGTTTATTTTTTTTGTTAGTCGCGAATCTTTTCGAGGAGACTTGTAGTAGATTTACCATATACTCATGCATAAATTGAGAAAACAAGTCTTTAAGGCTAGGCAAAATCGATAAGGGCAAAATTTCCGAGACATTTTTCGCTTTCGCTGCTCTCGGAAAAGAGTCGGCCATCGGTCCAGTCCAGATGGAAGGGAAATATACGATGAGAAAATGACTTGTAGAAATATGAACGGCGCAAATTCAATATCACTTCAGAGATATCTTAGAAGAAACGAGTTTAGTCTGAACCTCTCGATCGTGAATAACACACTGGAAAAAAACTGCGGTATTCATTATGCAGTTGAAAACGCGTCGATGGATTCTCACTTAATCATAATCGCCATCCTGATTCTAATATAATAATAATACATTTGAAAGCGTAGCAACTTTATCTGGCGGAAGGCAAAGAGCTAGCAAAATATTGCGAGTCCAGCTCATTTAGTAGTGCATTCCAATCCAGCGAGTCGACCTCCATCTCGGCACTGAAACTTTCCCAGTCAAAGGAAGGCATGTCGATATTGGCCAGACTAGGTCGAGAAGCTGACAAATGCTCACTAGCAGTAGCAGTTGTGGTGGCCGAAGAGGATGTACTATCGTCGGGAACATGAGACGGCGCGAACCCCAGACCAGACATTGCAGTAGACAGAGTAGAAGAATCGGCAGAAGAACGAGTGAAAGCGGACATGAATGGCAGCGGAAGCTTGTACTTATGTGCCACACTATTTAGAGATTCCAACAGCCCAGAAATCATTGGTGACTGGCTCCAAGCATCTTCGAGAATACTGCATGCGTCCAATAGCTCTGCCTTTCGAGTTTGGTCATATTCTCCGCGATCACTATTAAAGCAAAGGTCAAGCAAAAAGGTGATACTAGCGATGAATACGGACTGCAAAACACCTGAGATACGAAAGCGAGTGTGCACGAAAGCCACCGCTTCTCGCTCAAGCAGGCGCTCTGTGCGGATGATCTGTCTTGCCGCGTCAAGACATGTCTCGCGGGAGTACGCATAGCTTGAGGAGTCCCCGTATTTGCTGGAAATATAAGGTAGGTGCATTTTGCAGCGGTGTGAATGGAGTAGAGAGTTAAGAATATATCGTTGGATAATTATCCCGGTGGATAATTTTTGTCGTCCAGGTACTTCCTCCGGCGTATTCCCGGCAGAACTAAGTCGGAAAAACACAGGAATACCAGCCATGAACTCATTGAATTTGGCATCAACCTCTAGCATCTGAGCATGAGTGTTGGGCTCCCCGGGTAGAGCATCTGCTGGCATGCGGTCGCAGAGCTCCCGGCAGAGCTCCCCCAGACGAATTCGCTGAAGGAAATAAGACATTTCCGTCGGCTCGGAAAGTGATTTGTTGATAGTGTTTGGCATTCCATCAAACAAGTCATCATCATTTGTGTTCAATGGCTTGCGAGAAGTGGTATGGCGTGGGATTACGGAATAAGTGCCTTCTCGTGGGCTGGCGTAGCGACCGCTCCTGTGAGTTGTGATTAGTAAAACAATAAATTAGAGTAAAATAGAAACGTACATCCTGTTTGTATGATCAGCAAAGCTTTGTGTTATACAAATGATCAAAGGAGACGTACCAATCTGTTGCCGATAAGTACCACCATATCCTGCGACCAATCTCCTCTGCAACGCTGCCTGGTTTTGGTGCTTCACAATTCCTTGCTGGGTGTGGGTGATCCAGGCGATGAAAACCGAGATCGCGTGCCATTGAGATGGCTTGGTTGACTAAAGTAGTGTATCGAAGCGTTATTCCCTCAAAATTGACGAGCATGAAAAACGAGATGATCATCGCCTGGATATGCTCTACCGACGCAGTGGCGCACCGGCCGGCGCGATCGAGAAGGTCAAGACAGGCTTTCATCCACAGCGGTGACTGGGAATTTGCATCGTCAACGTGTTCAAAGAGGCCGGGATGAGCGGCAGAGTCAAGAAATGTCCAGGAGTATGTCGTAGTGGCGAATATGCTAAGAAGTAGTGCAATCTGGGGGGGATTTATTGGCTTATCATTTGCTAGTTTGTTGTATACCTCATCTAGCATGACCCGTACAGTCGGGGTGTGTATGACATGATGAATATAAGTTATGTCTCTGGCGTATTTCTCGAACATGAGTTTGGCTTCTTCGTGTCGTGGAAGCCATATACATCTGACTGGCTCGTTAACGGTCTGTTGTCTAGCCCCAGAAGGAAAGATGTATGATGGAGATTCCGGGATGTATTTGATAGAGCAGACTCGAAAAGTCACACCAATCGGTCCAATCAATGCCTTGGAGGGTTAGTTTAATGGATAAATGCTTTCAGACATGTATTTTATGTCGTAAAGGTTCCTAATAAAAAAAATAGGCAATGAGAAACTTACCAACATCCATTCATTGCTAGAGACATTTTTAATTGCAGTAGCCTCTATTTCTGAAGAAGCAGCACCATGACTGGGAGATACAGATGCCCGACGCAGGACTGGCTGCGCTGGTGGACTACGCTTTCGAGAGCGGTCACGACGAACATCTTCACTTTGTTGGGAGAGAACAACCTTTTCTAGTTGCTGGATGCGGGCCAGGAGCTCAGAGTTGGATGCCGGACCAGGATCAGATCGAGCAGGTGCCTGGGTAGATGGAATAATATGGGATTCCGAAGATCTGGGAGCTGCGAATGGTTGCAGCGTACAGGAAATGCCCCTGGAAAAACAGTTCGAACAGGGCGCCTGTCTGCTGCACCGAAGCTTCCGAGAACGACAGAAATAGCAAGAAACCGGCCGGTTACGCGGCGGTGGCCTTCGCTCTCCAGGGCTCATTCCGATTTCCCCTACTCGGGTTAGATGACTGGAATCAAGAATCTCTTCTGACGGAGAGTATTGCGTAGTGCTCGAGGTCAGCAAGAATTATTTCCGGGGCAAAGTGCAGGACGTATGCAGCCAATCAGCGCGTGCAAAGTCCGCGGGAATTCCGGGCCCGCCGCGGACCGATGTCAACCCTAATTCTGTCGTAATCTGGAAGAAGGCAGAAGTATATAAAGTGGACATGTCGAGAACCTAGAAAAAGAACTCATTAGCTCGCTACAGATTTTAATTACTAAATACGAAGCTCAACTCGACATACTTGAACAATGGACTCCATCGCTGACCAGATTCGGGATCTCGTCGCCAAGGCCAATGCTGCGGAACACCTCAAGATCGTCAACACTCTGAACGAGCTTCAGGCCGAACTCCAAGATCCGATGGACCGACTTTTTGGAATATACTGTTCCGTAAGTTTATTCTTGGCTGGTTGTCATATTGACGGGGAAACATACTGACAGCATATTGTAGATTGTTCAGATCGCGTTAGTCAAGATCGGCGTGGACCTCGGCCTTTTTCGCAAATTGGTTGCGCTCGAGAAGGGATCCTCAAAGACGGTGATTGAGCTGTCTCAAGACACCGGTGCAGACCCAAAACTTCTTGGTAGGTTGGATTCCATTCTCACTTGGTCGTTATCCAGGTATTGTCGCTAAGATTTACGGGATTGAACAGCTCGAATTCTACGATTTCTCGCTTCCGTTCGGCTCATTCAGGAGGTAGAAAGTGATACTTATACTGCGGAAAAGTTCACTCATATTCTCGCCCATAGTCACACTGAGGCGGCTATATTTCATGCGTATGTAGACCTCATATTTACGAGAACAGAGACCACCAGTCACTAACTAAAATCAGGGCCGGCTTGATGAACCCTATTATCAATGCAACACCAGATTTCCTTGCAGAGACTGGTTACAAAAATATCACCGACACGGCCAATACGCCATTTCAGAAAGCATTCAATACCGAACTAAAGCCCTTTGAGTGGCTTCCACAGCATCCAGAGCTCTTCGCTTCCATGCAGGTGGTCATGACATCGCTCCAATCAAGCAACTGGACTGAAGGCTTTGATATTTTTGCAAACCAAATTCACTCACTATCCGCAACTACTGCACGGCCTTCTGAGCCACCCTTTTTTGTCGATGTGGGTGGTGGGTATGGCCATCAGTGCCTCCAGCTTCTTAAAAAGTACCCAAGTTTGCACGGCAGGCTCACATTAGAAGACCTACCCGAAGCCATCGAGAAGGCCGAGCGTGTGGATGGTATTGAGTACCTTACGCAGGACTTTTTCGAACCACAAATAGTCCAAGGAGCCAAATTCTACTACATGCGCCGCATTTTGCATGACTGGCCGGATGACGACTGCGTCAAGATTCTCAAGCGGCTTGCGGACGCAGTTGGTGACGACTCGAAGATCTTGCTCGATGAGGTCGTTCTACCGGACACTGGAGCTTATTGGCAATCGACAATGGCGGATTTGACAATGATGGTGGCGTTTGCAGGAGCTGAACGAACCAGCTGCAAGTGGCATGAAATTGCCGATCGGGCAGGTTTGAAGATTGTAGAGGTGCATGTGTTTGATGTACGACAGGGATACGCCATCACCGTGCTGGAAAAGGCCTAACAGATGGATAATTTTCTTTCAGAATGTACATTAATCTCTCCTCAGGTATATATAGATTATAAAAATATTGATCACACAAAAAATAGCAATTCTAATACATCACCCATCCACCACTCGCCGCCAAGCTCTGGCCAGTAATCCAGCGACTCTCTTCACTTGCCAGCCAAGCTACTACCTGAGCGACATCGTCTACTGTGCCGAGCCTATTCTCCACCGGTGTGTTCTTCCTCTGCATCTCAACAATATCGGCAGGAATGTTATCCAGTAGCTCGCTCTGCACAGGGCCAGGATTCACGGTATTGACCGTGTGCTTTGCTCCACCCAACTCGGCAGCCCAACAACGCGTCAACCCCTCCAGTGCCGCTTTGGATGAGCAATATGTGGATAACTCTTTGAATCCACAGCGTCCACCCACCGAGCCGATGTTGATTATTCGACCGGGAGCTCTGAGGAATGGAAGGACTTGTTGAAGCATCAACATCGGCGCACGCACGTTCAGATCATAGACAAAAGCAAAGTCGTCCGTTGACACATCCTGCACCGGTTTGACTATCTCGACGCCGGCATTGTTCACGAGGATATCGATATGCGGGCCAAAAGCATGTGTTGTCTGCTCGACGATACTTGCAGCTGATGACGGGATGCGCAAGTCAGCCTTGATGGCGATGGCAGCTGTAGCACCACTGTAGTGATTCATTGCATTTATTTCTTGCACCAAGTCGGCAGTACTGGCATCGCTTTTGGAGGAAGTGTATGTTATTGCGACTTTGGCACCTCTTTTGGCTAGTTCCAGCGCGATTCCCGCTCCGATGCCCCGGCTTGCACCTGTGACTATGGCCACCTTGCCGAGAAGGTTTTGGGTGGGAGATGGAGATGCCATGATTTCGTGATGAGTTTGAGAAAGTTGAAGGAAAATTGAGAAGGGTGTCAACTGGTGCTGCACAGGTGTCTATTTATACCAGTCTCAGTGATGTGCGGCCCCACCCCGCACCGAATGGCAGCATGACTTCATATGCGGACTGGGTCGAAAGCTTGAATTTATTTCCAATACAAGAGAATTTTACGATGCAGTAAGAAGAAAATCATAATAGAGATTTCGAAATAAACTTTGATACTCCCCATACCGCCCAGAGAAGATAACAAGATAATAGCGGGACTAAAAAACATAGAGCGATTTTGAACGAGAGAATCAGAACAAAACCGTAATAATAACTTGTGCCCTCTTCAACCGAATACAGGCTGATTGGTCATAAAAATGACGCTTAATAGTTTATACTTGCTAAAAAGGGTGTCGACGTTGTCTGCATGTTCAATCGTAAAATTTGAGTGTCGAGTGGGTCTCTGGTGCGGACCCATGCCGCATCTACACACGCGCACCTACTACGGACTAAGGATACACCCCTGTAATGTTGTTTCTTTGTGATAATTATTGAGAGACTACTTTTGTCGCATTTATGACTAAGCACCGTTTGGCCCCATTGTTTCCTTGTTTCCATCGGACCCCCTCACCTGCGAAGGCCGAAACAAAGCGATCGATTGATGTAGAGACGAAAACAACAGTCTATACTCAAAGCTATCAATTCTTATCGTAAAAGATGCCTCCTACCCCAAACTTCCCAGAAAACTCTACCGTTCTGGTGACCGGAGCCAATGGGCATGTGGCTCAGCATACGGTCGAACAACTGCTGAAAATCCCTTCAGTCAAAGTTCGAGGAACAGTCCGGTCAGCTGCATCTGAAGCTGCTTTGAAAGCAGTTTTGGAAAATTATGTAACATCGGGGTCGCTGGAAATCGTTCAAGTCCCTGATATCGCCCAGGAAGGCGCCTTTGACAATGCGCTTCGAGATTGCACACATGTAGCACATGTGGCGTCGCCGCTGGTGGTTGGGTTGGCTAATGCCGAAGACGAAGTGCTGAAGCCCGCATTACGAGCAATACGATCTCTTTTGACATCAGCAGAAAAGTTATGAAGCTAAAATCGATTGTCGTGACGGGGTCTTTTGCCAACATCTTCGATCCCATGGAAGATTTGCGGCCGGGCTACACCTACACCCCCAAAGACTGGAGCCCATTAACTTATGACATCGCGGCTGACCCTGCCCTTGATCTGTCTAAATGGCCAAAAAGATATAGCCCAGTTTTCACGTACGCGACCTCGAAGACCATTGCTGAACGGGCGGCATGGGATTGGTGGGCTGAACACAAGCCAGCATGGGACCTGTCCTTTGTCAATCCTACCTTTATACTAGGTCCTTACGTACTTCCTGTATCCCGCAAAAAGCTGAGCTTTAGTTGTAAGCTTGCCTCTAGTGTCGCACTATCAAGTCCCGGGGACAGTTTGCCGCCGATCAACTTTCCGCACTGGGTCGATGTGAGAGATGTTGCTCTTGCGCATCTTCTCGCCCTGACGAATCCGCAAGCCAGGGGCGAGCGGTTTATTCTTGCTCCAAATAAGGTTCCTTCTTCTACTTTTGCGAAGATTGCTAGGGAGAAACTTGGTTTGCATTCGACGGAGGAGATACAGGAGCTGCCTCCGATGTTTGACATTGAATCACGCAACTGCGAGTCCGTGTTGGGCTTGACGAGTTGGATTGCATTGGAAGATTCTTTAGTTGATTTGGTTAATACTCTGTTCCCTTCAAGCCCAGATCCTGCTCCAAAGTTCCCAACCTCGCCTGTGCAAGCGCACTGCATTGATTGCCATTAGTATCAGATGGAATGTCTTCAGAACGGAAAACAACGTACTTTCGATCCATAAAATTCGTTAAGTACATCAGCACAACCCACGGCAGAAGATGCAAGTCTATCTTCCACAACAGAGTTTTGGTCGTTGCATTGTGCCAGTCAGCATCGCGTGAGGCAAACTCGATCGACATGGCCTGTTGCTCAGCATCGACTCCCTGTAACCCGGCTGTCGACAGCTCAATGTGGCATGAGGGGTCTACCTTTTCAGGGGCTTCCATTGTTACCTGTCCCCTCTTGCTGTGTCGCGCAGTAAGAAAAAATTGCAACAGATTACAGCGCGCAGTAGAAGGACGGTGGATGTTATTTCATGGAGAGACCGATTAATTAATTGATAGACCCCACGGGAATGCTCTGCGCTCGATGCTTTGTTACCAATCATCATCATGCAGGCTTTCTCTCCGGTTGCCGCTTTGGGAACAATTTCCTATTTCTAGTGTGGGGCGGTGCAAGATCCAGCCAATAATGTGGTATCTCCCCGCTTTGTCGGATAGCAAGCCGAGAGCATAGTTCCATCAATTGACATGTAACTAGGAAACAAGCCTTCAATCCTTGCATATATACGATTTAATCAATTCATAAACATTTGGATAGGCTATAGCAACAGGCCAATTGGGGTCCATTTTTTTCTATTATCAATGTGATTGAAGGTTGTAGACACGCCAGTCATCCTCCGTATCTAAAGCTGAAGAAAGTACCTACTTCTATTACCAGTTGAAATCCATTCATGTGTCTTTCAAAACATACCCCATTAAACCGACATATAGTAGTACCTAGTCCCCACATCATACTCTAGAATAACCTCACTCTCCATCATACTCGTGTCGATGATAATCTGTCGCCATAGATTGAGCTCATAAGCATCGGCGGTTTGGCCCGGCGTGATGAGTGCGCATAAATATCGCGGGCCAATCGTCTTCGTATTATTGTCTGTAAGATCAAATGCCTCCTCAAAAGCTCCCTTGGAATTTCCCTGAATCGTTTCAACAGGGCAAAGTATGGTAGCCAATTTAACGTCCCCAGGGATGTCGATCTTGGAATCTTGACCAGGTGGCTCAGACCAGCTAACAACCATGCTTGGGCGAATGCGCTCTTTGAATGGGGTTTCTGTAGCGGTGGGATTCGTGTCCCGGCTCGATCGAGAAAATGTGGTACCCGGCCCCGTCGAACCGTTGGACGTTGATTGCGCTGTGTTCGTCTTGTTGCCGGTACGCTGCGAATCAACGTGCATTTGCCATAATTTTGATCTAAACGCCTTGGCCTGTTGCGTGCTGACACCGGGTGTCTTTTGACATCGCCGTTCAAAGTCAAGGGCCGGAAGGCGAAGTAACTGAGCGCCTGACTCAGTAGGAGCCAGCGCAGCGGAGTCTATAGCGGGAATGCCTGACTGGCAACGAGTTATCATAAAGTGACAAAGGACAGAAAGAAAAATTAAGTCAAAACTTACGTTCTTCCTTATCCAGTCTTTTACTTGAGCATTCGTCCAAGCCATAGGGGCCATTGAGTCAGATTCAATATTGCTGGCTGGAACCAAAACGCGCAGCTTTTCAGCATATCGTAGTGTGTTTTTACTCGGTGACACATCGGCCAGGCTTGGATTTACACAGGCTATAACCACCGTTTTGCAGGCTCGACGGCCAGTAGGGTCAAAAACGTGTTTCAAGACTTTGGTCAGTGCACTTTGTCGGAATGGTACACGGGGCCTTTTCTGCTTCGACTTGGGGATACCTGAAAGTGCGATGGTGTCTGACTCGACCTTGCCGCGAATGCAGTCTTTCAGTACCGACAGGCTCATGTTGATTTCACGCGCCTCTCGCATACGGTCGGCTCCGTGTACTGCGACGTCGCGAGCCGCTTCGGACCCGGCTAGATCAACCAGGTATAAGAGCCCGTCTGAGTCTGTTGCTGGGTTTCTGATGCGGATGCGACAGATTCCGTGCGAACGAGACGAAGCGTCATTTTTGAGAGTCGGTGCCGTCCGCCTGAAGGATGCAGCTCGTTCAATTAGATTCATCACCTCGTCTCGGTCCTTTACTGAATGCTCGTTCGCTCCAGCCAGTTGAGTGACTCCAAAGGAATCTTCAAGAACTGAGATGGGTTTCCGGGAGCTAAGCAAGTCGTAGGCCGAGTTTCCGGCGAGATCGATGATGGTCAAGTATAATTCTCTTCGGCCCTCGAGACTCCCATCCATCAAGGATGCGACTACGAGTTTTTCTAGATGGCTGACTGTAAAAGTTTTGCCGGAACCTGTCTGGCCGTATGCGAAGAGCGTTCCAATTCCACCATTCCAGGCAAACGGAACTAGATGCTCTACGGCGTTTTCGTAAATCTCCTCTGTGGTTGCCTGCGAGTTGAACAGTCTGTCCACTTTGTATTGAGAGGACTTGAATAATATTATCAGCAAAAGCCCAGTCATAAATATATCAGATTCCATCGTACCTTGAGTATAGGCCTCCCTCTGGGGTGATTGTAGAGATCGTGAATGTCTACCACGCCAGTCTCACCCGTCTGCGCAGACCGGGGATAGACGGCACATGGAAATCCAGCAGCAATATCTTCGTCCAGTAGAGGTCGGATCCTGGCGCTGACAATCATTTCCGGGCTTGTTGTCTCTGTGGCGGATTTTTTTACTTGCGGCACCGGTGTGGTGCTGAACGCCTGGACCATGTTGCGGTATTGAGCCGCATTTTCGAGATAAAACCGGTCCATCTCGAGCAGGACGCTGCGTTATACTACCCACGCAGAAATTTGATCTGTATCTTCTGTATTTATCCAATCAGTCAAAATGAAGCCAAGATTGTCTTCTAGCTTCCTGTTTGACAGTGGCTGCAACGCGATGTGTTTGTTTTCCAAGGGTGGTGGGAGAAGAGACTGGTGCCTGAGCCGCACGCACGGTCCCATACCGTGAACCAATCGCCCAATAAGATTGGACAAACAAATATCTTTCGATTTACCTATATAGGGGTATTTGGTGATTAAACCCATTGTCATATGATATAGAGACTATGTTATGACTTTATTAAGCGTGTAAATTGCTGATTTACATCCAATAATACGTTGACAGTCATCAATAAAGAGTCAGATTTGTTTTACTTGGGTTATTCTCACGATCTATGAACATTCGTAGCTATAACTATGAAGAAACCTATAAAAAAAGAGCTGGGAGCTTCTCGGCCATGTCTTTACTCCATTTGTCCGCATAGAACCTCATTTGAATGAGGACAAGACCGCTGATCCAGCAAATGAAGGCAGCCATTGTTAGCAGCCACCCAATCCCCATGGCATTAATTAAGGGATCAGCGATTACAAGCGCAACGCACGCCAAAGAATTGCGCAAGAGGTTATTGACTGCTACCCCCGTACTTGACCGTTTCGGCACGAACTCGGTGAGCATAGTCGTCATGACATTGGAGACTAGCATCATGCCGAAACTGTAGAAGAACGTGGCGAGACACTGCATTTTACGATATGATTTTAGTTAAATGATTTTTAAGTGCTAGATAAGAGATCAGCTTACCGGTACAAACCAAAAGACATGCTTGTCAGCCGCCCATCCAAACCAGACCAATGCAGCGGGGTATATAAAGGCCGCGATCCAGGCGTTCTCTCGTAGCCGGTCTTCCGGGTGAAACTTTATATTGCCATTTTCGTCATATCGACCTGCTTTTGTAGCTTCGCGATTCATAATGTAATCTGTCCATCTCCCGCCCAAGACCGAGCCGATAATTGCACCCAAAGCGCTCGGTGCATAGAGCAGACCAACAATCAATGGAGAATATGAGTACGGCGAAGATGAGAAAACCGTTTGAATGGTGATATTTACAAGGTAATAGCTTGCAAAGGTCATACCAGCATAGTAAACGGTGATCAAGATTGGCATAAAACGTAACAAGCGAGCCGCTTTGATTGGAGCGAATATCACATTTACCGCGGAGGAAACCCACAGCGTGGGTGATTTGCGTTGCTTTTCGTGATTTGCATTGTGGTGCTGACGCCCTTGCATATTTGACGTTTCTGGGAGGAAGAAAATAACCAAAAGAAACACTATAACACCATAGATTACCATGACCCATTGAGTGCTGCGCCAGTTCCATTTGATAGCCACAGCGCCTCCGATTATTGGCGATATTAGAGGGCCTAGCATCGGTCCAAGAAAAAAAACTCCCATAGCTCTTCCTCTTTCTTTCACATCCCAAAGATCTGCAATAGTGCCGGCTCCAACGGCCTGGACACTCGCACAGGCTCCTCCAGCCAAAACACGAGTGGCGATGAACATGCCAATGTCAACGCTGACAGCAGCCAAAACGTTAAAAATGGCTAGGAGCAAAAACGAAATCAAATAAATCGCTCGGCGGCCATATTGCTCAGAGAGGTAGGACCACCATAGCGGAGTAATGGCCACCGCGAGGGAATAGAAAGCAACGGATAAATTGACAATTGTTGGGGTTGAGTTCAGGTCGTTTGCAATGTCTTTCAAAACGGCTGTACAATATATTAGAGTGTTTCTGTAGATATGGACTTTTCGGGATGGAAGACTACATACGCATCAGAATTGTGCTTCCTAGTGGAGCTGCCATGGCCGCCAACGAGATAATCGAAGTGAGGCCAAGTTTTAATCGACGATCCGCATCTTTAGCATTATCTGGAATCGAGACTAATGCGAGAAATGGCAAAAAACCCTTCGGTTTAGTTGGTTGGTTGGCTGGCTGCACTGCATCTCGCTCTGTAATAGATTTCTCCACGTCTTTGGGGGCATCATTCGTCAAGCCTATGTTTACGGCTGATGATTGCAAAGTTGCCTTGTCTTCTTTGTTTCCTTCCATTATCAAGGACGAAACAAGTACAGTCTTTCACTATGACCAACTTCATTCAAGTATGTTATTGAAGTTGAAATTAAATAAAACCCGATTCACTTGCAGCGGGCCGCGCGGGCCGCATGCGCGGCGAGATGTTCCGACGCGGTATTACCGAATCGGGAATACATAATTGATACATAATTGAAGTCGTGTTAACGAGAATTGAATATGGAATGATACGAAAAACATAATTCTAAATGAGTGGCGTTTATATTTCACTTGAAACTTCGCGTGATATATTACTACTACTGATTCTGCCTTATCTCGCCATACATCTTCATAGCCGTCACTCAGAGATTCTACTTGAGGAGTCTGCCGCCATCGGTCAAGATGGTTTGACCAGTAACATATCGATCCTTCATAAGATATAAGTACGCCTCAGCTGTGTCCTCTGGACGTCCCAAGATTCCTAACAAGCTTGCCTCCCGAAACATTTGGTATGTAGCCTCCTTTATCTGTTCATTTCCTTGCCCTATCGACTGCAAAAGCTCGGTGTCAATTGCGCCAGGAGCCACCACATTGACGCGCAGCGGTGCCAGCGAAATTGAAAGCGCGCGTGCGGCTGAATCGATTGCACCCGCCCATGAGATACTGGTGGTGTATTCTTTGATCGGCTTGAAGAGCATGGTCCCAGTCGTAAGAGTGATGCTCGTTTGTGGCCCGGGCTCCATATATTTAGGAGCATGCTTAGCCAGCATCATAATACCTGCAAGGCGTGAGTTGGTGCCGCCGGCTTGCTCAGCTGTGATATCGGACAGCGACGGGGCGGACCCAGGGCTACCGGCTGTGTTGACAATGTGATCGATTTTCTTTCCGTCCTTGGTGGCGAAAGTGAAAAGCGAGGTTATGTTGGCTTCCATTGTGGCAATGTCGTATAAGTCGATTGCCTGGCCAGAGACTCGCGACGAGAGTTCGGGATAGCTCTCGCAGAGGCGTGATTTCGCCTTCTCTACCTTCTCAGGGTTTGAAGAAGCAATGACGACCGAAGCGCCATATTCGAGAGCGCCTTCAGCGACGCTGAAACCAATACCTGACGTCCCACCAAGAACCAAGACGCGCGCGCCCTCGAGCTTGTTGAACTTGTGTTGAGGCATATTGAAGTTCTAGGCGAGACACACTCGATATTTAAAAAAAAAACAATTAGAAGAAGGATTTTTAGATTTAAGAGAAGCAAGTTATGATTTTTGTAGTTTTGGTTCCGATTTAAATGCCTAATCTGATACAAATGCAAGGTATTTATATTCCAATACTTCTATACAGTATACATGGGAGAACGGTGATAGCGGATATAAGACAAGCGTCACGGAATTCCGTGGCATGAAGTGTTTAGACGGGGCCACTTCCACAGCACACATTTTAATTCGAGAGCAATTACCAGACGGTCTAACACCAAAAGCGGCGCTAATACGAAGACCTTGATCTTGATTTGACGTTGCATATTTGGCTTATGGTTTTGTGGCAAATGACAGTCGACGGGCGGAGATAGTGGTGAAGCGCAAATCGCTCTGTGCCCTTCATTGGCCCAAATACCGTAAGCCAACGTTGTCTCCACACTTTGCCATGTTATTAACTTATTATTAATACATTTTTTAACGCCGGTCATAGATGGAAACCGTTGGTGAAGATCCAAATGTTTTCAATATAGATAGATACATTGTGTTTGCAGAAGCCTAAGAAATCAGGCAGATGGGTATATGCGCGGCCCCACTTTAATACTGTATGTATGGGTGGCGGCAAAAGGCTCACTTCTCTCTTGAAAATCCCGACACATTTCTCCCTGGCTTAAGATGTTTTCAGAAATTCTAAATCAATACATGTACCGAAAGCCGGACCGTGCTAAATCTTTTCTCTCTCGGTCTTTCACTGTCAACCCAGGAGCAGCAGAGACGCCCTCCCGCTCTTTCTCATCCAGCTTCTTATTCTCATTCACGAGGATAAATCGCATCACCAATGCAAGGGAAATGCACACAACACCTACTCCAGCAATGGTGGCCCCACCAAAAATATACTGCGGAGCGGCGCTGGACGGGTACAAGTAAGAGCCATACATGTTCGACGTATTTCCGATCATGTTGACGAGCGCTGTCACGGCCGCTCGCTTTCCCAGTGGCCGTGGGAAAGTGTTGGACATCCAAGTGAGGACAATCATAAAGGCTGGCTGCGCACCCATCGCCATCAGAAACATTCCAAAGAAGCGCGGAGCCCTGAGATGGATCGTGATGAGCATGATATTGCCAATGATGGTGAGAAGCATTGACAAACACAGATGCGTTCATTCGACCGAGAAGCAGACCATAGCACAAACAAATTGAGCAAGAAAGTGGCCACCCAGACAGGCGCGGTGAGTAGCAGTGTTGTGATTTTGTCGTACCCTAGTGTGTTGACTACGGATGGAAAGAAGAAGGTAATTGTCTGCGAGAGTAGGACACGATGTTGCATCACGACGAATATCCAAGTGCGGTAGTCCATAACCGCCAGTTTAGCAGCGTAAATTAGTGATTTTTTGTTTGTTCCTCCTCAGCATCGTACTCGCTCGCTTCGCCAATGTCAGACGCAATCCGCCAAGCAGCATAAGCACGCTCCTCTTCACTCAGCCATGTTGTTGTATGGGGAAAGTTTGGGAGGACAAAGAAGGCAAAGAAAGCAACAGCGACAGTCATTATCGCATCGATTACGAACAGCCATCGCCAGGCCTGCAGGCCTCTGTATCCATCCATATCCCGCAATACTCCTGCAGCAATGAGCCCACCGAACATATTGGCCAAGGCAGGCCCGGCGCAAAAATAGGCAAATCGTTTAGAAAGCTCGCTGCGTGTATACCATGTCGATATCAAATAAACAGCGCCGGGTAAATAAGGTGCTTCAGCAAATCCAAGCAAGAATCTTGTCGAAGGCGACCGAAATTTTTTGTGGCGGCCTGGCAGCCTGATATCACCCCCCAAACGATCATGACAGTCGGTAAGTATATTGCCGGTCGAAGGCGAGTAAAGATGAGATTAGAAAGAAGCTGCATGAGCAAATATCCAATGAACAAAATTGATGTAGCCGTGTTAATTGGGTATCGTGAAGGCCGAGATCCTCGTTGAGCCCGCCCAGCTCTGCTTGAGCGAGATTACTCCTGTCGAGATAGTCCATCAAGAACATATAGTATAGCAACGGCAGCATTCGCAAATAAATCTTGCGAAGCAGCTTTTTATTAAATTCTTGGTGCCATTCCGCCGGTCTCTCGGAGAACCGAAACGGATCCTCCAACGGTGCGTATTCTAGCGTGGAGGTATCCTTTTTGATGTCCAAAGAGTCTCTTCCATTGTTGTCTGCCATACTTGCATTTGTACTTTGGCAAGAAACGAAGACTCGCCTGGGGCGCAAATCTGTTCGCTTTGGTTATAAACGCAGCGTCTCTATACAGACGGAATGCGGAGAACCCGGGGGAGCTCCGGGGTTGAACCTTTCTAGCAATGAACTAAAACTCGGAGAGAAAGGCGATGCCCAATTTCCCTCTGATAAACGTCCAGCTGTCTCGAGTCAAGACATCCAGTTAATTAGTTGTGAGAATACTCCGATTGGAGCTGTGTTACTCTGAGTGCACTAGTCTCAGGTTTATGGCAACAGTTTATGTGGTTTAATGGAGATTCGAGTAGCTACCTCAGCTCTATCACATGGTAATTGGATTTTGTTCTTCGTCTTTTTTTTTAAATAAGCTATTTTTTGTTGATAGCTGCACCAGAAGACCAAGAGTCGCTTGATAATGTGAACATCAACCTTATTGCTTTCCCAAAGAATACTTTATTAGAGAAAGCCCCCCACCAAGCTAACCTTGCTGTTGTCATCAAAATTGGTTTCTTTACGAGATTGTACCTCTTTAGGCTTCTCGGAGTTTTGCTTTTGTCTACTTGTCTCGCAAAGAAAGCCATAGCTTTGCACTTTGTATCGGGGGTGCACCACAGTTCCAATAGATTTTCTCCTCTGGAACTTATTCGAAATACTTGGAGAGTAGCCTTATGAGAATGCACATATTCGCCCCGGTGTGCATAACATGATTTCCAAAGAAATTATTTAGAGGGATCAGCTGAATTTAAAGAAATAATTTGTGGCTTTCAAGCTTACTTGCGCGTAAATGTTCTGGTCTGAGTCATCCTCTGGCAATTTACATACCGAAATGCTTTGGAATAGGCAGGCTGAGTAATGGAAGGTTCATAGGCCCTTTCTGGTGGGCAATGAAATTTTTTTCAATGATGGTACGATATCATCGACAAGATCGTACATCTCCTGGGAGGATCTTCGGATGAGTCCGTTGCATAGCAGGGCAACCTGGCACTGGAGGCGTCAGCGGTATTGATTAATATGGAATGAGATCATGGAGACTTACTGTGGCGACTGGATAGAATCAACAGTGGATACGAAAACACGATTAAAATCCTGAAGTTGAAATAAGCAGCCCCTTCAATCGGACTCTCAAAGACAGCTATAGGTCCGATATTTGGCCGAAAACTTTTGCAAAAGTGCGATAGACGAAGTTGTAATGCTCTAAGCTTTTGTGACTTTAAGAAGATTTTGTGGCGCATAGTTTCGATGCCCACGGATCCCTTCATACGAATCCAATGTAGAGCCGACATAGCCCATAATTCTTTCAATGCCACGATGCTCGCATAGAAAGAAATTTGCATATATGCCCATTGGGCTGTGCCATCTGCTGGGGGCTGTCTTTTTCAAACTGTAACTGTACGTTACTACAAATCGTTAGAACATTAATCTCCAAAAAGCATCGACAGACATATCACAAAGACGGACAAGCTGTGTAATAGTAACGTAGAGTAATAGTTCGAGTGGGGGCCCCTTGAATCAAAATAACACATGTCTCTGAGAACGACTGGCTCACCTCACTCAAGATATTGGAAGTAGAAAATTCGTTTTCCATAACCACGATTGCTCTTGCTAATGCTATTATTGTCCTCAAACCAGATCTCTTGCTCGGATTGCCATTGATTAAATAATCCACTCCCATCTTAAGAATCAGGGATCTCTATCCCCGAAAAAAGATGCCTATAAGCATGAGATGACAATTGAAGAGGGTCATCTACATCGTTGCTCAATTTTCGACGAAGGTAAAACTAAGCTCCTGTTGTCATCTTCGAATCCCAGTGATTAGCGGACTCGAACGAACTCAAATAAATGATAAACACGACCTACATTAAGTAGTGGTCGAACCAGCTATGATCAATTGCTTCAGGACGTGGATAAGCTAGGACCTTCCCTTAGAATCAAAGGCCTGCAAAGAGCTATTATCAGATATGATGCATAGTTGAGCAGCATATCAAAGACAGAGAAGGAAACCCATGTATGATTGCCGGGTAAAGAGTCCGACTGCACTGATCTGTAGCGTGTTTTTATGTAGTCCAGGAAGTAATACACTTGTGCGCGCTATTTGTCGATCTAGAAAAGTTTTTGCACTATCTTTGTGCGTGGTAGTTTTATTCCTGCTACCTATCGATTCTAGAAATTCATCGGAAGTTTTGCTGGCCCGTGTATCGATCATCTATTGCATCTAATCAGTACTCAAATACCACCACAAAAACTCTAGATAAACTTCTCTGATACTGACTGAGATATTTTGAGCAACCGCTTCTGAGCTGCTGACCTCATCGTATTTTATTAAATGATCGAAGGTCTCTCGAGATACCAATATATGGTATACAGACGCCAACAAATTCTGGACCAAAGAAATGAAAGATTTGATATTGGAAACATGGAACAAATCTCATCTCGAGGATAGGATGCCTCGAGATCTGCCGAAGGCTTGGGATCGACGTTTGAGATGAAAAAAGTAGAAGAGAAGACAAAAAGAATTTGGGAGAGAGAAAAATTTTATTCTTTTGTGGGGTCTTCGCGTAACGGCTATGCCTAATTTAGATGTTGTTTTTATGTAAATGACATTGAATTTGATCTGGGACTTCATTGATCAAGTTCATGTGTTGCTTTGCTTATAAAAATGATTGTTTACGTCGCTTCAAACAGATTAATTACTTCTTGTATATGACTAACCGAATTAGGAAATAATACAGTGCGCTAGTTCGTATTAGGGTAGAGGGCTTCCAAATTACATACTGATAACAAATGAAAAAGAACATTAGTAAAAGAAATTTGGCAACGCTAGGGCACAGAAAATGTTCATGTATCCAATTACTGTGGCTGACCTGCGAGAATTTTCGCTTTCGGTGACTCAAGTCGGCAGATTCCGACTCCAGAGGAAAATCAGATAAGATTAGATTAGATTCTTCTACAAGCGGTGATTTGTTGAAACAGACCCTCTTTTACGGCTCGATCCAATGACAAGGGCGAAAGGCATCTCCAGATGGGCTTCTTCGGATCAGATAACTCTCCCAGAGGCCTTTCCAGAATTTCCAAGTAACCTTAACGCGAAAGGCTGCTTTCGCTATATTCTACTCCACTAACCAGTGAATGTTGTATCCGCATGAGGCCACTAACGCTCAAAGTATGACTCGGCATATTCCGCCAGGCGGGGCTTCTCAGTACGTTCTCCCCATATCCTCGGTTTTGCCGCGTACGATTCCAAATAAGAAGTTCCCTACAGTATCCCATTTCTGAGTAACATCTTTCCTCCCTTAGAGTCGCGTTAGGTTGCGCTACTTTTTTTATTACGGTAAATACACGGTCCCACGTTCACCATGAGGATTTTTCAAGTTTTGGGCCTTTTCACCTTTCTACTCTGTAGTCTTGCTTTTAGGGTCCCGGAAAATGCGAATGTGAAACAAGCGTCAGGAGGTAGGATTCGGAAGTTCTCTTAAACAGTACCGGGGCAACTGCGGTCTTTTGACCTTTATTTCCCAAGGAACTGAGAAAACCAACATCCAAGTTTTCCCCCTACCGCATCGCAGAAAACAGCCGACGCAATTCTCATATCGCGCCCAGACAATTACTTCTCAACTCTAGTTTCACTTCTTCCTTTAATGTACTCCTCGAATACGACCTTACAGAATAAATTCGGCAGTACTACGAGGATAAGTTCGCAAGTGCAGCAAGATCATGCAGTTACATATAGTGGTCAGTTGATGAAATTTGCGATTTCAGTGCAGCCTCAGGTGTTTTTATCGTAGCGCAACGAAGTTAAGCCATTAAAATTTCAAATGAGCAATTGCCACTCACATATATTATATAACTGATGCGAATTGCACATGTGATAATGGCCCACAAAACGTGAGGGGAACCACTAGCTACGACAAAAGTGGAATAGCATTGGTCGATCGGACGTGATCACAAAATCTTGCATTTTCGAAGCTTCTGACAATCCAAACTTAGCTTTGGGAACAGGCGGCCCAAAAAGCATTTCCACTATGGCGCTAGAGCCATTCGACTCGACACAGTCGGCAGACGGTTATGTAGAGCCAGGGAGACAGAGGCCTCTTAGCGAATCCCTACCACCCCTTCCGAAGAAGCAGTCATCGGTTCTACACAGCCTCAATTGTTTTGTCAGACTATGGCTACTCAAATCTATCGCGAGAACTTTTTTCATTGTCGCTCGATTCTTCTTTCCACCGAATGCTAAGAATCGTCCGACACTAGTCAAACGATATCCGTGTCGACCTGATTTGGAAACTCGAATTTTTTTCCCCCCAGATTATTACTCGAGGAGTACCCCAGGCTTGCTACCGCTCTACCTGAACATCCATGGCGGCGGCTTTGCTATTTGCGACGCGCAGTTTGACGACCGATTCTGTGTCTCTTGGGCCAAGAAGACTGGGATGCTAGTGGTGAGCTTGAATTATCGCAAAGCTCCTCTGCACCCTTTCCCTACTGCTACACACGACATTGCCGCTGTTGTAAGAGCAGTTTTGGAAGATGAGCTGTTATCAATCAATAAATCCAGAGTAGCTATTGGCGGTTTCAGCGCAGGGGGAAACCTGGCACTCTCCGCGGCACAACTACCTGGCCTCAAGGGAATTGTCAAAGCAGCAGTGGCATACTACCCTGTTGTAGACTTTGGGCAAAATTCGAAAGATAAGCTAGCTGCAAGGCCGTACACCGATGGTCCGAGAGACGTGCTGGAGCACTCCGCATGGCTTTTCGATTGGGGATATGTTTCTCCCGGTCAGAACCGGCGGGATCCGCTGTTGAGCCCGTGCTATGCGAAACCCGAAGATCTTCCTCCTTGGATCTACATAGTTGGCGCACAATGGGATATGTTGAGGTTGGAAGCGCAGCTTATGATACACCGCCTGGCTGGGTTGGATGATCGAGTGGAGCAATTGACACCTGCTTTTGAGAAAGGAAACTATAAATGGACACTGGCAGCGAGCTGCCCACATGGATTCACACACGGTCTTCTTGGGGATTTGGGGGAATTAGCAGTTGAAAAAGAAACATGTGAGAAGATATACCAAGAGGCGCACGATTGGTTAAAGAAAAGCGTTTTGAGCGATGCTGTTGAATAGAATATTAGACCGAGCGGACATAACTAATTGCTGTAGTACCTACGATATAATCTATTCCTGAATAACATTTACCAAGCTGTGTGTCCGCCATCGACTCTCATATCTGCTCCAGTCATGTAGCTACTCGCATCACTTAGCAAGTACATGATTGCACCGCGGTACTCATGCGCCTCGCTAATCCGCGACAACATGTTCCCGTTCGCCCATAGTTCTCGCATACCCGGCTCCGACATCGACCCAATCGACATCCGAGTGTTAATATACCCCGGCGAAAGCGAATTGACTCTGATCAGCGGAATACCTGCCCGACTACCCCATTCTGCCGCCAGCGAGCGCGTCATCTGGACGATGGCGGCTTTGGAGGAGTTGTACGCAGTGGTGTCGACTCCTTGATTGTATACATGGCCACTCATACTAGCTATGAGCACAATGCTGCCGGGTTCTCCATGCTTTTGTATTTCTCGGGCGGCCGCTCGTGCACATAAAAAAGTTCCGGCAACATTTATGTCTACTATCTTTCGAAATTGCTCAATGGGAAAATCGACCGATGGTCCTTCACCGGAAATTCCAGCGGCGCACAGGAGTCCACGGAGTTTAAAGCGGGCTCCAGAGACTGCGTTGGCAAAAGCGCGCGTTACATCCTCCTCATTAGTGATATCGCATTGATAGTACCAGGCTTTTGTTCCGTGTTGGGCGGCAGTTTCTTCGACGAGTTCTATTCAAATCCACCAGCAAATCAATGTTAGTCTAGTGTGACACAACATCTGCAAGGATTTCCGCACTCCATGGCTCCTGAAGAGGCTCATCCTGGCGATCTAGGCAAACCACGTCACCGCCGCTTTCGAGGACAGATCGTGCGGCCTCGAGTCCGACGACACCACCTCCACCGGTAACTATAATTGACCTTATTATTCTGTTTTCATTTTAGAGACAAAGATGCCATCAGACTGCGTACCCACGATTGTCCGCTCGTCGAGCCGGAATAGATCTTGTATGGAGCGGTTGGCGCCGCCAACTGTTGGTTTTGTCTCTCTTTGCTTGGAGGACATGCCGACTTTTATGTAGAAGTTTTGCAGAACACAATTTGATAGCAAACTATTTTACTTCCAAAATGGAATACAGACGTTTTAAACTCTCGAAATCTTTGAAAAGGTAGGCAAAGAGTATGAATTTTGCCTGAGCTGTCTCAAGCTAACATTGAATCTGAGAGTTCCCATAAAATGGAACAAATATTAAGAGAAAAAAGAAGAGACAAACTATGGAAAAGCAGTTTTATTTCCCCGCGTGAGAAATATTCAGACCTACCTCACATCTTTTAGAATTTTACCACGTTGCAGTATGATAGGATAAAGTAAGTATCGACAGTCGAGGCCCTGTGCAGAGCCTTTTTGCATAGTCATGAGATCTCCGACGGCAGGACATGGCCCGTTAGGGGGGGGGGGGGGGGGGGGTGCTACCCAAAACCCCAGAAATTTGGGCCCCAAAAAAAAAAAAAAAAAAAAA